>JBBMOY011300316.1:0-21747 GCA_037951405.1 Platydemus manokwari | reverse complement strand
ATCATGAATATATTGATATTCATGTTTATTCCTAAGTTTAAGTTAATTTGCTTTTAGCTCAATAGAATCTGAAATTCCCAGATTAAATATAGTAAAAATAAAAAATTATTATAGAAATTATTATAGAAAGAGAGTACTATAAAAATATTTAATTTATTTTTAATACTTTAATTATTATATTTTAATTTATTTATATAATCAATGAAAATAATTTAAATAATTGATTATTTTAATCTTAATTTTAAATAAATGCATAAATAGTTAATCAGTTACTTAGTTCATTTAATTAAAGAATTAAGTCAAAATATTGATTCATTGAAAATAAAAAATTTCGATATTTTACCAAATATTTTCAATTTGGCATTATAAATAAGACCTTTATGTCATCTAAGATTTATCAAATCATTTTCATAATCAAATTAGATCATGACCGAGGAAAAGATATAACATGCTTTATATGTAGTATGTAGATTGAGTTGAAATAAAACCAAAATGCTATCAAAATAGATATCCCGGCTTGAATGTAGGTAGAACTTGAGTCAAATAAAGTGGCCGTCTAATCTAACAGACATCATGAAACAGTGGATTTGTAATCTTAGTCGATGCTGATTCCTAGAAAGTAGTACAAAACCGTGAACACCCTATCAGGCTTGTTAAAGATTTGTACGTAAACATTTAGGAAAACAACTTCAAATTTCTTTATCTTTTGTTTTCATTATATATTTTATATTTTCAGTGAAATGTAGATCCAATGACAAAAGTTGTGAATCCAATATTTATGATGATGGTACAACTATTTGGGCTAAATTAGTGGGAAAATAATATAACTCTAAATACTCCAATGATGTTTAACTTTGTGAAATAAATCTTGCATCTTATTTCTTTTTTCCGGTTTGTAGCAATTATTCCTAGGTGTTTATATTCAATGCCCCTTGTGACACCATTTCAAATTTCATATTCTATTATATTGTCTCTACGGTTGTCTTAAATTAAGCAGGTTTTGTGACGAGATTACTGCAGCAAATTATTTTGAACTTTAACATGCTACTGCTCATTGCGTGTAATACAAGAAATTATCTGACACTGCAGGGTTTATTAACTCAGTAACAACAACAACATAGAAACCTTTATTGAGCACACCATAAATGACTAATGGATGAGAAAATAAAATGCACATCAGATAAGCAACTTGGACTTAGTGTCGATCTAATAGAGATATTTGAGATGCCTTCATTACACTGTAGTTTTCTATGTGTTTGGGGAGCTGCACGCTGATTGCTGTATGTATGTTGTTTAGCTCTCAATGTTCAATAAAAGAGATAAATTTTCCAGTCTCTCATTGAGTCCCTTAATATGCTATTTTGGTGTGCGCATGTGTAAGATTTTGGGTAAGGGGTGTAAAGGATCTATTTATTGACTGGGTTTTGTTGGCAATCCTAACTACCGTCTTATGACAGTTTATATATCAAATATTGATTATTATAAGTTATGTACAAAAGTTCGAAAATGCCTATAGTTATATCTGTACAAATATTTATTCATAAACAATGATGATCGAGATGCCCATGCATTAAAATATGGAATCTATATGGTATATATTTTCCATTCCTCTGGTATTTCTCGATTATCTAGAAATTTCTGGATTTGCATATAGAATTTCTTTACAGTTGATATTTTTTTCCAAGAGCACTTTGGTTCTTTTTGCATATAGTTGCCTAAATTGTATCGGGTTGTATTTTGTTAAAGTCCAGGTCATGCCCCTTTCAGTAACTTTCTTTAGTGAGCAATAATTTTTACATACTCTCTTGGACGATCTTTCCCTTTCAGGACCATTTGTTTTTTGCTTCTGTTTTTCCTTGAAATGCTTTTCGAAGTCATTTATAGTAGGCTAACAAATAACTTTTATATATTGCGTAGCTAAACAGTCTATTTAGTTCCAAGTTTCATCATTGACTCTATCCAAGTACGGGATATTTGGTTATTTAATTATCCAAACAGCGAATGAATTCACAGTATTTACTAAACATTTCATCTAATGTTTCATTTATAACGTGGTTGGCCGGTCTTTCCGCTAATGATTTCCTGATTTCAAATGTATTTTTTAGGCAATTATCAGGAATTTACATTAATTGTTCCCCTCTCTTGACCTTTCATTCATTTTCGAAGCATGCATTAATTGCCTTTTTCTTTATTTTCGTTATGTTTATTCTTAACACTTCAAGGTTATGTTTTGTGTTCAGCATATATCCACATACAAGTGGCCACCTTTCTCCAAAATTACATAATAGTAATCAGGTCTTTGTAGGCTCGATTTCTTTTACTCCATCTTTGCAACTTTTCATTGTGGAAATATTTCTATTTGAATTATTGAGGAAGTTTTTTTTCATCATCCATATCATCACCTCTAGGGTCCAACAATTGAATTAACTTTTTTGTTACAAATATTGTCACTTGAATCTAGGGTTTAGGTTTCATCAGAAATTGGCAAAAGATGATTGCTCTGGTGTTGAAGTACTGTAATGACAGGAATTCCAGAGTATATTCTACCTCATCGAGTCCCGAAAGCTCTGCCAATAAAAGGATCGAGTACTAAAATTTTTCAATATTGAAATTCTTTTTTACACGAGGCCATCATGTCTCTTTCTGTGAAGAGGATATGGCCATCCTGATATTCTGCAGTGACCGTTCAAATCCCAGTTAAGTGGTTAATCGAATCTTGTGAATATTTTTTACATTTTCTTCTAATCATTCTAACTCTCTGCCAATGCATATTTATGGTATATCAAAGTTATTCGTTTGCAATTGTCACTGATTCTTATTGTAGAAGTTTCTTCTTATCTTTGAATTTTTCCAAAGCACGTTTTCGTACTTGAGTATGTTGCATATTCTTCTCGCTTTGGTTTCAGCTTCATTTAAGAATTCGTCACTGCTCGTTGGGTCAAGTAAGCCTTCACAGAATGAGTAGAATACTAGTGTCGTCCAATGTTGGTTTCATACGCTTATTGGAGCAAGGACGGTTTTATACGATGTGACCCTCATAGGTGCTGACACCTACTTAAATGAGATTGACTCCATTTGTGATTAATTCTTCAACATAGCAATTGATAAACAGACAATCATTCAACATAACACGTGTTGATACATATTTATCAATCTGATCTCAGGAGTACCATTCGGTATATGACACTGAGACCCTTTTGTCAAGCTACATTTCGGTGTATACTTTTACCATAGCAAATCTGAATATTATTTTGTCTAATGTTGATTCCAAATATAATTTATTAAATATTGATTGAAACATCACAAAAATGTAACAAGATAAATTAAACACTTCTCATTTATCTGGTATGCAATATAAGACAAAAAACAATTCTGATTTAACATTACAAAAAAAGATTCAAACCAAAAGGATGAAATTTAACTATTTAAATAAGTGGCGTTCTTTACCTTAAATAATTGAACAGTAGACACCAGATCAATCGGCAATACAACACCCAATGACAGTAAAACATAGATTTATTAATAACTTCTAGTTCTCAACCAGAGTTATATGATATTAAATCTAATCATTTCAAATGATGACTAAATGTGTATTTGTTTATAAAATTGAGATATTTAACGCCGCTATAATAATGATTGATATGTTAGTGGCGAAATAATAAGTTCGTATAATATTTCGTTGTTTACACATACTGGAGATAATATTGTTTCAATAAATAATTGATAATATCTTAACACTTTAGAAATCTGTAGAAATTTCAATTTATTTACAATGTTAAGGTTGACCACTTAAAACGATTGAATAAATTGTGATCTACTTCCTTAAGTATCCCTTAAAATTGTGACTAAATTCATAGAAGTTTATTGGCCCTAAAGTAATTGTGAGAATTGATAGT
Organism: Platydemus manokwari; assembly: GCA_037951405.1. Lineage (NCBI taxonomy): Eukaryota > Metazoa > Platyhelminthes > Tricladida > Geoplanidae > Platydemus > Platydemus manokwari. The sequence goes on along the minus strand of JBBMOY011300316.1, from coordinate 17,851 downwards.
ATTGGTCTACCAATATACCGATTTCGAGTATCATCCATCATCCAATGAATCACAAATTTGTTAAACAAACCACTTCATTTAACTTCATCTCTTTTAACATTATTTTGTTCCAATCAGATTATCCCCCATGGTATAAATCTGTGCTAAAGCTAAACACACACGCACACACATCAGCTAAATATATTTTAATTGATTATTGTCTTATAAGCTGGGACAGTTGCAAAGTCCATAGAGTCGTCGAACCTTATATTACAAATATCAAGCAATGACTATATATAGTATTTTAATGAATAAATCGAGTTTTCAAGTTGATAAGGATTTGATATAGATTTTTTGAAAATATTTTAATCTTTCACTTAATAATTATAATATAATTTCATCAACAAGATAATGGTGACATCCAAGATTTATAGGAACCTTGACTATAATTATTTAATTTTTAATACATAACAAAGGTTTATTTTAATGGCGCTAAAAATTTATTCGACAGTGATTAGCTGATAGAAAGATAGAAATTTATCAATTTTTTGAAATTTGCTCAACATTTGACGAATTTAATAAGGTTCAAACGTAAATATTCTGATAAATATAAAATGACTAATATATTGAAGTTGCTGTCTTTATTACAAGGATTTGTCCTAAATTCTGTTATTGTTTCAAATTCGTGAGAGTAACTGTGTTCATTGAGTACCATAAATAATCGAAATTCAATTGTTCAATATTTTATATAGGCTACTCAAAATTGCCTATCACCTTTTGAGAAACAACGTGATTCTGATAATCATAGAAAATATTTTACTGGCGGACTTAAAGAATAAAAATAAATTCGTTTCATATTATTTAATATAGTCTTTGTTTTCTGTCCAATTATTAATGATGATAGATTTTTTTTTATTTTTTACTACAGATGTTGGATGCTTGAAAATATTGTATTATTATTACAATAAAATCAAACTCTCATAACATCATTATGACAGAAAATCAAAACATCATTATGACAGAAAATCAAAACATCATTTACAGTTGGTTATTAGTATTTTACTTCGTTTAACTACACTAAAATATTTTAAAATTTCGTATTTTGAATTTTTCTATATCAATCTAACAAATATGGTTAAATTTGATTGGCTGTGTTAACGGAGAAATCGTATTACATAACTTATAAAATAATTAATTATAATGTACAAAATATTTTTCTAATTCAACTTATCATTGCCGACTACGAAAACTTAAACTAGTTATATCTGAATCTAAAATGCTTCGATATTTTTAATTATTTTTTGTATTATGTTTCTAGTTAACTTGGTTAATATCATCATTTACCTTTGGATGCTTACGCTAACATCAACTGGTCTCAGTTTATACATCATTTCAAATTTTTATTACAACTATTAAGAAAAGATTTATAGTAAAAACCCCATGATCAATCTCAGGACTTTCATAATTTTATAATGGAATTTTTGACAATAAATTAATACATAATGTGCAGTGACAGACTGGTTTCCTTGTTAGTCATCGTTAGCAAAAACTTTTTTCAGTCAGTAATTTTAATAATCACTTATTCTAACTATCAAAATAAGTTTAAGAAATATTTCGAATAATAAAATATTTGATCCTTTTTAATAAATATTCTTTATAATCGAAAAATTTCCTCAATTACCGTAAATCCAAATCGATAAAAGATATTTGTCATTTTCGAAATTTTTAGATGACCTAATCTAATTTTTCGAATTAAATATCCATAATGAATAAATTTCAAAGATAAATATTGGGAAATGGCTCCTAAAAGTTATTGACTCTATCACTATTGAAGAAATGAATGTAGAAAGAATTATTAAAACTCAATTGAACCAGGAATCGGATCAAGAATTATATCCGTAAGATTGGAGAATTTTATTGGAAGAAAAGTTTTGAGAATATGATCGAATGTGTCAGTTTGACAGTATTGATCTACAAAAATTAGAGAACAAAAGGTTAAGCTATTTTTAAAGGGTAAAACAAAATATTTAATCGTTTAGCTATAAAATTAAAAACTTGGTCGTTGAAGTAAAAGAAAAGTTTTGTCAAATTGTAAGAAATTTTGAAATATTTTTCCAATGAATTCCAAGGAGCTTATTCAGGAGAATTTTATAGAATGTTTTACTTAATTTATTTGATAAATTAATCAAACTAATTTGTTCAATCATAATTGTCATCAACATTTTAGTGGACAATTATAGACATACAACAAGATGAAGTGCAATTTGGAGATTGTCAACTGATCCATTATGTCATCCGTCGGTGTGTATTTTTTTGTTTTAAATTTTCAAATATCTGCATTCCAGCATATCTGATTGTGTTTAATAGACAACATCAGTTAAAGACCGAGAAATATCAAATTAAAAATGTTTATTTAAATTTCAAACTAAAATACTGAAAGGAGTAACATGATATGTGATGATGGGATTTCAAAAGGAGTAGACTAGGACGTGATATCTCTAAAACAACTTCAAAAACCTTCATTATTGAATTATAAATTTTCAAAACAAGCATCCCATTAATAATTCTAATAAATCTTGTATATCCATTGTGAAAATTTGCCAGAGAAACAACATTTCTTTAAGATATTAATGAATTTGTCTTTTAATCGATGTCATGGCAAGATGACCTAAAGATTACAAATATTATATCCGTTGATAATCTTAAAATTTTCAAACCGAAATGAATTTCCTACTTGTGAATAAAAATAATCTGAATTTTATTGTTTTCAATTTTTATCTAAATGATACTCGATATGGCGATTATGTAATTATGTTGTGTAATACATGAATTAGAGTTTTAGAAAGATCTATGGTGAAAATCATTGAAAAGATGTTTTCAAAGTGTTGAAATAATTTTCCCTATCTAGTTTAACCCAAAATTATCATTTGTCTTGGAGCGTAAATTATAAATTAGAATTAGAATCAATTTTGCTATTCCATGTTTATATTCATTTATAATATAATTAAAATATTTATCAAATACAAAATTTGTGGAAAATCGAAGAGTCAAAGATTTAAAGAATAACTTAATCATAAAGCAACACCTCAAACTAGATGAAAAATGGGCCAAGATAAATCTCTGCCCGTTCGAAAGAAAAACAATTCAAAAAATCGGATCTTACTATAGAAAGAACAAACAAAATAATCCGAAATTTTACTTTATTGTTTTGATGGCATGAATTTATTTATTTTCTCAACTGCGAACGTCCATTCATTCTCAATGAGATCGGTTCCAATGGTTCCGAGATCAATGTAGTTGTTTAAAATACATTTTGAGGAAATTTTAGTAAAATTCCCCTCAGATAATAAAAGTCCTGAAATTATTCATTTCAAAGATAAATAATATAATGATCGAGCCGATATCTTATTGAAATCAAATTCAATGACAAAATATTTCTTGACTTTCAGAGTCTTGAGAAATGTGGTGTGAAATAAATCCTAAATAATTTAGATTTTATTTTTATTTTTGAAAATAAACTGAAAATCAATCAATAAATTGATTATTGTAATTTCCGTTGTTTACTGTAAGAATTCTAGATTTTGTTTAATATCAAAAATATCTTCGGAATGAATATTTATAAATTCTCTACCACATATATAAATATTTTATATAGAATTTCTAATAATCAATTTAAATATAGAACTTCAGAAAAAATCACAAACTTACTATAATGGTGTTTATACTGTATTCAAAGAATCAAATCAATTCTTTGACCACGCACAAATTTTAATGGAGAATCGTATTTTTAAAAATAGAGGATTTGAACCTTATTCTACGTTTAATCGGTTCTTGGATTTTGTTCGTAAAAACTTATTACGAAATCTCGGAGCAAGAAATTCATAAACTTATTCTATCAACACATGTTGCAACCCGCAGGTTTTGTGCACCATAACAGTGTGCAGACATTAGAATTCAAAATTCAAACCGATATATTTATTGCAAGATTAAGATAAATAATTCTACTAAATCACGATATTTATCAACTAACAGAATACCAGATGAATTATAGACATAAAATTCCAGCACCTGGGGACTTGCATAAGCTTCTTTATTTCTAATATTTTAAAGTGATTATAGAAAAATTATTAAGACACTCACATTGTATATTCTTTCTCCTGTTGTCAGTCGTGGAATATTGAATTAACAGTGAGAACGAAATTTTCCATTTATTAATTTACTGATTGTCTCTCTTGTTTGTAAAATTATCTTAATGTCATACATTAAAAATTGACCTAAACACTACTAAAAGTCAAACTATTAAATCAATTTCAACGATAAATCCATTAGTTTAATTTCTGCGGTCATTGTTTATAAATATAATATCATTCGTGCTCTTCTTATAGACAAAAAAATAATATCAATTTTCTTTAGCTAACTAAAATAAATATCAATTAAAAGGGCTTAAGCAATAAGCGGTATCTACTGATAAATAATCCATCAGACCTGCACATGACTAATATTTAAATATCACTATATATTATAAATGACTTTTAAATTAACATATATCGGACAAATTGTACTGCACCGAGGTTCAGAAAACCTTTGAATGTGAAATTAAAATTAATTTTCCATAGTATATCATTACAGAAAAATATATTTGTCATTTTTTTTGGAAATTTCGAAGAATTAAGTTGTTCATAAATAAAAATAAGAAACATATAAGTATTTGGCGTTTTAGATTCCTCTATGAAAGAGTGGTATTCAAACTGTTATTTAGACTTTTGGATATTCACTTTAATTAATTAATTTAATTTTTTTCAATAATTCAATTTGTGTTTTTCTTTCGATTCAATGTTTTGATATAATCACCATTGTCGTTGTATGTATTTTTAATTTTTTAAATTCGAAACAACTCCATTAATAATTTTATTAAAATATTATCATTGTGTCATTATATTATTTTATTTCTGTTAAAGCCAATTATTTAAAATTTTATTTTATTTAAAGAAATTAGATGACTTCAAATCTTAAATTAATTTACCAACCAAATAGATTTACAAACCAATCTCTATTGTAATGCTATCCTTTGGTATCAATGTTATATCTTCTAAATAAATGATAATTTAAAAGATTTTTTCCAATTCTATATTTATAATAATTATCATAATTAAAAATTCTTTTTTTCATACATATCTTATCTTTATCCATCAAATGATCTTCAAATCGGATTTGTGGGATTTAAAATAGTTTCGGAAACATGTCTAATTAAGGCTTCATTAATGAAAAAAACATTGATAAACATCATTAGGTTTCATTGATTTGAGATTTAATTAATTTAATTAAATATTTATTTATCATGGAATTTTTCTAAAACCAAAAAATACAACGAAGTTCTGATGTTTGAACGTGCAAATGATTATAGAAACGAGATATTGGATTTATTAATTATAATGAAAGCATAAATCGAAACTCATCTCAAAGGCTTATTGTTCCATAAGAGAGTAATTAGTAAAATGTATTCAATCTGTGGCCTGGTATAACTATTAATCGATTTTTGAATTACACGGTGAGAGGGTATGAGAAACTACATAACTGACTTAGTTGTAGGTCACTGATTACCACTTGGTAATGGTTGTATCACATGAGACTGATTGTCATTCGCTAACGAAGGGTCGATAAGAGGTAGCGCGTACATACATGGCTACATCATATCACATGAGCCTAAATTGTAATTCGCTGATAAAGGGTCGATATGAGGTGGCGTGTACATGCCTGAGATAGGAACAATAATGGTGCGCTATCTCAGTTGAACACACAGACACGCTAGTAATTAGACAGACACACTGATATGTCTGCATTAACGATACGAGAATGCCTCATTCAAGAAAAAGCCGATCAGCAAAAATGCCTTACTGCACACATTGCAGATAGAAAGGGTCAAGAGAATGTTTAGTAACTCAGATCAAATATTATCTGTAGTTGCTAAATTATTCTTCCAAACCCTTTAAGATTTTACCAATGGATTATTTATTTTCCACAATATAGTAAGATTTTTCTACAAAATTTCATTGTAATATATTAATGTATATGTTTTTGAGTTAAACAATGATCGATACTATTCTCATATTCGGCATGTAACGTTCACCATGGTATGGTACACGCATACATTTCTACATATTTACAAAATGCACACCAATAGATATGGTGATATTTATCAAATCTAATCCGTAATGTTCAAAAAAGGGAGTTACGTAATGAAAGGGGTGAATCATTATTCAAATTTATTAATTGCAATTTGGTACTTCGTCATCAGGTCTACATTCCACAGTTTCTGATTTTTCTTCGAGAAAAGAGAACTGATCTGTATCAATTCTTTAGTGGCGGGAAAAAACAAAATTTTTTGTGATTGGACCTTTTTGGCAAAAGTCATGAAATGGTTTTGATTTGAAAAATTGATGTTTTAGGTTCAAATTTAAATTTAATTCAAAAGTATTATTTGAGAAGTCTCGATGATCTGGGTGCATCTGTTACATAATATTAATTACATACGAAGCCGTAGAATCTTTGAACTAGTAGATCCATTATTTAACATTCAACGTTGTTAGTATTCTGTGATGTAATCCTTACACCAGGTCGTGTTTATAAATCGATATTAACTTCAATCAACCATTATTTAGTAGTCGTGCAAATTGTAGACATCTTTATCCATTTACACTGGTTTCATTGAAGCGCCGGACAAGAAGTATCGTTTAATTAGTTAGTTCTATTTCTTAAATCCAATGTAATACCATCATTGAAATAAGTGCTGATTACCACGCACATCTATGTCAATAATAAGGTCATTTAACGCAAAGGGTTGGTTAAAGCCACTAAGTTAGTGGTTAAAGTTTGCTATCTCATGATTATCTAGTCCACACACCAAATTCATTCGTATTGAATTAAACAGGCTTAATGGACAATGGTTAAACTTATCTATGAAAAACACTAGCTTGTGTAGCGACATATTTTGGATATCATTTTTTATTTCGGTATTTTAATTTATTTTCGTATCTTTTAGAAAGAACACCAATCAGAGATGAATTTTTACTGTGAATATTGCTCATTGAATTTTTCGACTGACATCGAATATGAGATGCATTTGAAATCGGAAATGCATCTATTTGAAGAAAAGCAACGAAAATCCGATGAAGTTGATGATGGGTTGAAAGATTCGGATATTTATTGCGTGTTTTGTTGTAAATTATTCGATTCGATTGATAAAGTGGAAATTCATGTTGCTGAAGAACACACTGCCGAAGAACCGGAAAGCAATGATTTTCTAAATCAGAACATTATAATTGGTTTAAAACCTGAAATTCAATCGACCACGGAAAGGATTGAACCCGAACTTCCACAGATATCCATAGATAGACACCATTCGACAAATAACATTGTTTTGTCGGATAAATTGACGGTTTATGATATGGACTTAAATGTTGTTCCAATTGATGGGACGAAATTGGATCAGATCAAATTTTGTGTTAGATGCAATCGGCATTTTGATGGTGAGGATAATCTTAGACAACATCAATTGAAAGATCATGCAATCAGAAAACGAAAACGCTCAAGCCATCCAAATGGTGTTGAAGGTATTGTTGTCACGGGTGATGGTCGATGGAGTTGTGATGTTTGTGGTAGAGAATTTCCTACATTGAAACAAGCCAAAGTGCACAAATTCAAGTCACATATTGAACCAATTCAAAAGCAAGAGATGTTATCTTATGATTTTATGATAAGAAATAATGCAATCAAAGAATCTGGAAATGGTTAGTAATAATGTTTATGGGTCAATAATTAGCAATTTTATTTCCCAGAACTACCTCAATTAGTAGGAAAATATTGTCAAATATTGCCCAACAATATAAATGGAAACTATGTACCTCCTTCACAAGTATCACCCAATTCCGATGAAGTGAGGAATAACATCAGTCCGAGCTCGGAACCCATAAGTCACCAGGTAACCATGGAATCTGAAAGTGAAAACAATTCACACGTGATCGGCCTCAGTCAATCTTCCAGTCCTGCCAATGTCAATAACAACAATCAGGATTGTGAAACAATTTGGAAAATTAAAAGTCTTGACCCGGAAGATACAAAGATTTCCTTATCGAAAATCCAATTGAAAACGGAAACGAAACAAGATGTAAGTGTGTCTGTTTGTGTGTGTGCTATTTTTATTGTTTTTTTGTGAAAAATTCGACATTTGAAAATTCATCGATAAATCGATATGGTTAATTAAAACATATTATAGTCCAATGACTAATCTGACGTTAAGTAAACGAAAAATCGATGGTGATTACATAATGATGGTTTTGGTAGTAATTGAACAAATGCTTTACTGAGATGATGATGGGTGTGTACAATTGAATGGTGACTATTTGTGTTCAGTGTGCAAAGATCGTGTCGAAAATGGAAGATGCATACATTTTTCGTAGACAACGAAGAATATTTGTAATTCAGAATTGATATTCTAAATCCATTAATAATGTTTTTGATTACGTCTTAATACTTTGTACAGTTGAATGGTTGTTACAGTGGTAATCCCTTTATGTTGTAATCCAAGCCTCACATGAGTTTTATTGTTGATATTTAAAATCTTGTTCAATTGATCAACATCAATCCTCTAATTAATTTTAAATAATTTCAATAAAAATAATCAATATAATTTTATTCATGACAAAGCCTATCTTGTTATTTATAATCAATCCTCCAATCTGACTACAAAACATTTCAATTTAAAAAGTTATCATTACTAATTATTTATAAGTAGAGATTAATATTGAAATAATGACTTCCATATTCAGATTACAAATGCAGCTGAAGCATATAATTTTACCACCAGACACTATATGTGTTCTCACTGTCCAGCATCTTTCAGCAGTCGTGCTGTATACAGTAGGCATACTCTGGTACATAGGCGTGGTAAAGCATTCGCTTGTGACCAATGTGGAATGGCTTTCACCAGAAATCATACTCTCAAACAGCATAAAGATATGAAATGTCTTATCACGAACCCTATTGTCGGAGTAAATTGCCAAGCGAGTGATCAATGTCTTAAATGTGGAGTCTATTTCGCCAGTTCCAATAGTCATCTTTCACATTGTAAAAAAATTTGTAAAGTTGACGTCACTAATCACAATGCGGAAGAGAATTCATCAAAAGATTCTGTCAAGTCAGAAGAAACTAATGCTCAATATGAAGGTCAATTAGAAATAGATCTCGGTGATAATGAAAATTTCTCACCGATACTTATCAATGATTTCATTAACAATCCGGCGTTTGTTACAAAACGAATTGCAAGTTTTTTCTCATATGTTGTATTGATTTTAATTGCATATTTCTAGAATGAATTTAATTGTAACTTGTGCTGTTGTTATTTTGCATCATATAAAAGTATCGGACATCATTTAGAACATTATCATCGCATACAGCTACGGTCCAATAAAAAACTCGTTGAAAATGAAAATCCAAATGTCGTTCAAGATTTCATTCACACGTGTAAAGAATGTGACATAAAATATGCATCAAAAGAAGCTTTGATGAAACATAAACACCAGGTCCATCCTGTGTCTCACGTTGTTGAAAATAATCCCTCTCAAAACGGTAACGAAAATGTTGAACAATCGAGAAATGTAATTGAAAAAACTTTCAAACAAGAAACTCAAGTAAGTCCTCCACAAAAATTATTGACACCAAGTAGTTTTTCACTACCGAATTTGATTCCAATCTTTAGTCCAGAAGCACTAAATTTATCGACCAATCAGTATATACCTTCAACTATCTCTTCGCCACAACAAATAAGTACAACTTTATATAAGACTCAATCCGCTAAAAAGTCTAAAGTGCCACCCAATGCTAATGGTGAATTTGAATGTACAGAATGCCATAAAGCATTTGGTTGTCGAAGTTCGTTAAGTAATCATACAAAATCACATTTCAATTTAAGAAATAAGCCTTTTGCTTGTGAGGATTGCAAACAGGGTTTCATGTCTCAAATAAGCTATCAGGAACATAGGAAAAGTCAATGTCCTAAACTTTATGGTGCAAATGTTTCCGAAAATAATGGTGGGTCCAACTTTTCTAGTCCATCTGTGCAATATAGTCTATCTGGTGCAAGTCCGTCATCAGCATCTGGCAGAGCAACTTGTTGTATGCATTGCAATGCATCTTTTCCAGATCGATCGTTACTGGAAGATCATGCAGCAAAAGAACATTCGAACGAAAATGGAGAAGTCATATGTATAATGTGTACAAGGTCTTTCACAACTTATATGGCACTTAGAGTGCACTATTCAAAGTCACATGGTGGACCAAATGGCACCCCTTTGAAAAATAATTCAAATTCCGTATCAAAAAGTCCAGTTTCACAAATAAAGAAAACCCCATCACAATCTCCAATCAGTTCCTTTTCTGAATCTCCGTATTCAACGTTTCATCTAAATACTTCGTTTTCTCCACTTAATAGACACATCTGTCCAACTTGTAAGAAGGATTTCAGTACAGCTCAGGCTTTAGGAAATCACAGACGATCTTGTGGTTCGCCAATTTTCAGTGAAAGTAATGTGAGCAAAGATCAGCTAATAATTTAACAGTTATTCAAAAGTTATCACTCAATTGTACTTTCCTGCATTTATTTTATGGTCTCGATTATCATTTTATGTTTAAATTTGATGATATTTGCCGTTCCGACTTGCATGGTCATTAATAATTATTTATTGTAACACTTCATATATTTTAATTATTTTAATTCTCTTAATGAAAATATAAAATTTATCAGTGCTATTTCGTGTTATTTTGAAAACCCAAATTTATTCGAATTAAAAATCTCAAGGTTAAACTTTAAAAATTATTTTATTAGTTATTTAAACAATTACTATCCAAGATAAAGTGTGCTATTTATGGTCTGTTAAGAAAAGTAAGCTTCAATACCTTATGCAAATTAAACTACATTTTCAAATTTTGTCGTTGGCGATATTGGCGTCTACTTAAAGTGTGTATTTATATAATATGTCAAACGGAAATGGAATATTTTCATCGATAGAACTAAAAATATTTGATAAATTGTTGAATTTGTTTAAATTTCTTAAGTATCCTTTCATTCAAAAGATTTTTTAATTTCCAATTATTAAATTTATTAAAAATTATTAGAAAAGTAACTTGATAAATCTTGATTTTATAAGTTTCTGAGTTTGGTTGATTTTTATGTAAAAAACTATTTCACAATCATCAAATAGGTTTAATAACTTAATTGAGTAATAAAACAAAGCATTTTGTAACGAAATTTGTTATTTCATTGTTTAGTGAAATAACTCGCTTTGCACTAAATTGATGAAATGGAAAATTATTTTTAAAAACTTGAAGACTATCAAAATTAATACTTTATAACCAATAGAGCTTAAAAACCATAATTCAGATCGACTGAGTGTAATGGGAATAAACATGGAAAACAGAAGTATATTTTTTGAAAAATTCAAACTATGTAGACTAAGAATTGAAAAGATTTCAGATAAAATTAGACTTTAAAGTAGGATAAAATGTTGATAATAATTAATTATGAAAAATATATAAAACAGAGCTAGAGTCTATTAAGCTGTTCCGGTTCACCTACCACAATGCTTTGTGGTAATTTATAGTGTCAAAATTTTAATCGAGACACTTAAATAGAACCAGAGCCTGGGCCGGAACTGTTTACTCCGACTTCTCAGTTATAGTGGGAATTAATATATAAAATTAATGTAGAAGCCATTATAAAAATTGCATTGACCAATGAAATATTATAAAAGATACCTAACCATTGTTACCAGTGCGAAGAAATGAAACAGAAATAAATATAGATCGTTTGAAGGATTAATGAAAACTAACGATCATAACGTAATATTAACCGAATTTCAATCCAGCTCAAATCTGATATTGATAAAATAGTTTAGCCAAGAAGATTCACAAAAGCGTTCTTTTATTTATTGACGTTTTTGCTGATAATATGGATGTTAGTTATGGATGTTAGATTTTAAGAATAATATTTATAATTAATTTATGAACTTCCTTTAAAAAGGAAAATCTTAAAAATTGCTTCTGAAATGCTAGTGGAATGCAGTAAAGGAAGTGGCATTAAAATGGTATCAAACAACAAAATACCAGCAGAATAAAATTCCTGAAATGACATTTAAATATTATCAAAATGTGATAATTAAATGTAAACATAGTCCAATTAGGCCAATAATGATCTGATATATAATTTCGACTAAGACTTTATATATGGCTGTCACAGTCCGAAAAAAATTAAAATAAAATTACAAGGAATTAAAATTGAAAAGTAGAGAAATTAATCCACAATCAAAAGAAAAAAATGGTAGGTGTTTTAAGTTTAAATTTTAATCATGAAATGACTATGATTTTGAAAGCACATTAATCATTGTCCATAAGAAAATTGTTTATTTACTGACAAACTTGCATAAACAAATTACTCACATCGGTCGACCGTTTCTTAATTAGACTAGAGTTGGTACAATTAGTCCTGAGGCTAATATTTTTGTACTTCTTGGTACGTCATCTTTAACATCAAAATCAGTAACATATCTATTGAATTTACTTTGTATTAATTTATAGTTAATCAATCATTATATGTATAGTTAATAGTTTTTGGAATAATAAAGCTTATTTGTTTGCACTCAATCTATAGTTTTAAAGGAATCAGCTTATCAGTATAAACTACGGCATAGTGCAATTCAATATTATGTCAAATAGAACTCCTGACCAATACACCAGTACAACCGCATGAAATATTATATTCCTCTGGTATGGTAAAGTTGACCTTTTATCTCTTAGCATGCATACTCAAAGTTTGAATAAAGTTATTCACAAAAGATTGCTCTCTAAATCACCTGCAAGATGAAACAATAAACGGCAGGAATATGATAATAATATTGGTGAGCGACCGATTATTTCAAAGGTAACTTTCACAGTATTAATCAATTCAAAATTAATAAAAATTTTATACTAAACGAGTACAAATATTACACAAATTTTTATGTAATGGTTTATTGTGATTTTCGTCGACTTTATATTACTTGACTCTGGGTACCTTGCACTCCCTGCTTGTTTAATATTTTTATTATTTTACGGTACATTCTGGAAGTCGTTTCGTAACCTGAAAATTTAGTAAATAGAGCTTTTTTTTCCTTGTAAATGTCCTAATCGGTTCCAAGCAACAAAAATTCAATCATAATTATTTTATAAATTATAAATATACAACAAAATCTATAATAAATACATATTAGAATTAGATAACTTCACAATAAGCATAAAAATGAGAGTTATACATAATGTAAATAAAGAGAAAAGATTATGAATTAATATTTCGTTTAACTTAAATTAAATTAAACTCTTGTTTAAAATTTTATTGTCATTACCTTTCGCTTTCTCCAACACAGCTTCAACAGTGGTTTTTGCCTGGTATTTTGTGAAGAACTGATCCAATGACTTTTGGTTTTGTCGGCTTTTAACAATCTTTCCAAAATATGCAAGGCAAACTTCATTATAGTAAGCAACAGCCCGACTAGTGAACAGTTTTTCTGGGTGATTCTTTTTAACAAATTTCGAAACTTCATGGAATTTTCCTAAAGTGTCTATTATTCGGATTGACGGAATAATGACCGCCTCCTCCTCGTTCTTACTGAACTCCTCTTTCACTGTTAAACGTGGCATCACCTCCAAATCCATCGGCTCCTTTGTCGAAAGCTCCTCATGGTGCTCCTGAATCAACTAATCGATATCCTCGTCATTCATCTCAAGCTTCATGCTCTTTCTTAGGGAAACAATTTCGTCAACTTCATCTTCCACTTCCAACTCGAACCCTTCACAATCTCGTGAGACAACAGCATCGGCCCACAGCTTTCTCCAAACCGCATTAAGGATACTTCTGGTAATCTCTTATCAAGCCTTTTCGATTATCTTTAGGTTTTTTCGGATTTTTTTCTTTGTTGTCTCTCTCAAACTTGTTGATGACAATCAATATTTGAATATAGAAGATAAATTGATTACTAAGATAAATCACAAGGAGGTATGAAAAAACTTTAATAATCTACAACTCAGAAAACAAACAAAAGTATAAATGTAAGCAGAGCGTGGCAAATGGGGAACAGAAATGGACTTGAACGAATGATCATGAACAGTTCAATTGTAGATACAATCAACAATTTGCAACATAATTAATGTCAAATCGTTTTAATATATTTATTCTTATAGCTTAAATATTTGTGTATTGATGTCACATTATTATTTTTTATTATTTTCTAAAAAAAATATTTAGGTATTTTTTGGAGCAGAATTAAAAATATCCTGTAAATTTATTATGGTTTTTATCGTTATTATGAGTACCTTCTTGCGTTGTTCATGACTTAATCAATTACCAGAGTGCTAACGGTTTACGGGTAGTAATAAATCTTAGTGTTTTCTATTCGTTCTCATCTACCATTTCCAATGATCATATGAAGACGCTATGAGCGACACAGGGCAATGCGTTAATTATCAATCGATAATTTACTCTTATTAATAAATCTTCTAATTTGACCTTCACTCCTCTGGTTATTATTATTTGTACATCAATTCAATGGTAATTTTACAGCCTATTTTACTTTTACCAAAAGGTAAAAATTTGATGAACATGATAATTTCAATTGAAGTGAAATTATGCTTTACTCCACTCTCCAACTATATCTATAACACCTTGATTTTATATGAAACGTTTATTGGTTTGATACAGAGACACCAAAATATAAAAACTACAATGACTAAATAGACTATAAGATATACACGCAAACGTAGGGAAAACTTTTTTTAACGATTTAAGAAGAATAGTATTAATAAACTCCTAACAGAAGTAAGATCAGTTACTGTGCATGCAGTAATTGTGACTATGCCTTATATAGACATTGACGAGTCACTCGCAGATATTTTCTATGATTATTTATTTATTGTCTAACATATTGATTTTCTTATTAAAATTTATTACGTCAGAAAAATTCTCTGCTGTTGAATTTATGATAGCAGACAGAAATTCCCAGTGATTAAATTTATTCACCTGAATATTCTATTTACTGCTACAAATTACTAGTTTCAATAAGTGACAAATTATGTGTTAATGTTGTTTCGTTGTAATATGTAGCTTGTTATTTGTTATTATTATTTTATGGATAAATTAATTATAAGGGGAATTTTAATGGGTATTTTCAGATATTATTAAATTATATTATTTTGATCATAGAATATTCATGTTCAATGAATATTTATGATTCTATTAAATAATGATACTGTTTTATGTTTAATTTATCCCACTCTAATTCTTTAGGGATTCCAGTATCATGCATAAGTGACGATATCACTGGAATTTGAGGACTATATAAAGGATTTTTAATTAAAATCAAGTTAAAAGCACGTAAGTGCCTTAAAATTGAGCTTAAGTTTGTAAATTTGATTTTAAGACTAAACGCAATTCTATTTATTGATAGTCGCTATAGTTAGAAGTCTCAAAATATGTTGAAAATATATAATTTCAATATTTTATCCTGTCTTTTAATAAAAAGTAATGAAATGATACAGAAGATGAACGTATTAATAATTCTGAAATAAAGCCTTATGGAACGTGCATATGCAATATTATGACACTATAATGTTCTGGATACATTATTATTATTAAAAAATTACAGTTATACACCAAATATTGATATTGTATTGTATAAATATCTTTTTAATAAATTTACTTTACTATCACATTCAAAGAATTAATACTGTTGTCGCATTATAATAATAGATACGTGTCATATTCAAAATAAGAAAGGCACATAAATAATCGCGCCATACATATATGTATGAAATAGCCCAATAAGTAGTAAAATATAAAAGATAAGTAGTAAAATATATAGTAAAAGTTTAATATTTAAAATTAATGACAAGTTAAGAGAGTAATTAAAATGAGAAATTAATGATAAATGATAATGGCCAAAAATAAAATGTAATGTTAAAAAAAAGTAATTAAAATAGGATAATGATTTTTAAATAAAATTGTTATTGTTAAAAATAAACATTAAGTTGAAATAATAAATAAATAAATAGCATTAAATATTTAATTTAGAAATTATTATTTGTTTAAATGTGTTAAAAAACAAAAATAAGAATAACTTTCTAATATAGGAACCTATTGATTAAAATTAGTAGTTAGCAATGTATGATAGCTAGGAGAAGGGGATTTCGATGGGATCAAAATTCTAAATAAAGGCAATCAATAGTTAATTGTCGCTGTCATTTACAGATATTAGCAGAGCTATATCATAAATTATTTGAAGAAGAGATTAACAGATATTTCCCAATATCAATGGAGTCAGAAAAGGAATATTATTGATTAAACTCGAACCATAAGTGATCAGATATTTTTAGGAAGCAGAAAGGTTATTGTTTTTTGTTGATTATTATTATTTCACCGTAATATTTGAGAAAATAGTTTTCCCGAATATTTGAATAAATCACTAGATATATATATATATAGTAGGATATTAGAGGAATTTGTTCCCGAATATAGGTAAAACGATCAGTAGAGTAACGTGTCCGTAACTGTTGGTTGCGCACGCTTGTATCTAAGTATAGGCCAGGAGTAGATCCTCGTCCGGTAGCTCAAAATTGTGTGAGAACAGGTTCCGTGATTTGCCGAACTGAATAAAATGGTTGAACTCCTGATTGTGATTTCTATTGTGAATAGAATAAAGTTTGCGCAGTGTTTTGAAATGTATCTTAGTGTTCAGCTACTATCTTTTTGGGGTCAGATAGATAGAATCTAGCGAGTATTGTTTTACTCTACAGAAGGTAGACATAACACACACACACATATATATATATATATATATAATAAGTTTTTCATGCAGATCACTAAAATATTGCTTTATGTACATTTTGACTTGACAATGTCAAACCCCGCTACATAGTCATGAATAAAATAAATTATTTTTATTAAAAAGATAAAAATTGATTTAATAAAATAATTCCCATAAAATGAGCCTTATCAAAATCAGTATAAATACTGAGAATTAGGAAGGAAATTTTACTCAGAAAAAATTCCAAAAACTTCTTTAAGGAAAGAAAGCCTTTGAGAAATTTGTTTTTAACATAATGAATTCTATTGAAGAAGATATGGTTACGTTTCGCGATTGTTTATAGTGATGTCTATAGACTAGTTTGATTTTATTTTGAATCTGATTCCAATAGGTCTATGGAATATTATAGTGGCAAATTATTTAAAACAAATAATCTATGTAATAAATAAAATTAACATGAATAAAATATAATTGTTACTTCAAAACCTGAATATAACTGTTAGATATACAATATAGTTTATAACAATTAAAAATTCAATCAATAACAGTACGGATAATTTATTATGGCAAATAACTAGAAAATTATTTACTTTTTAAAATTAATCCCCAATTGTTTTTTATTCTATTATGATATAATTTGCTAAATTGATGACTCTTATGACGATGACTGTAAGCACTCCTATTGCTTGAGTATGCTTAAAGGTTGTTAGGTATAATGGCTCAGTAACCACATGTAAGTGCTGAATTTTAAGTTGATTTTATTTATTTATTTAAATATAGTTGAACGGAGTCAAACCTATAGAATTATTCATGACGAATAGTGATAAAACAGTTTTTAAACTAAGTTCCTATTCTAATCACATCAATTTTATTTGATTTTATTTTATAATTAAAAATTGATTTTATTATACATGAACTTGAGTACTTGAATTAAAAATTCAAAATGTTCTTAAATAATATAAATAAATCACCTATATAAACTATATAAA
>JBBMOY011299205.1:0-15366 GCA_037951405.1 Platydemus manokwari | reverse complement strand
AGAAAATGAATTAAAAATAATATAAATGCCAAAGAATGTATTAAGAAGTGCCCTTAAGACAAGACACGTTGAATTGACTAATGACACATTCAACGACTAACGACAAATCAAACAGATTAATTACTCAAATCTGAACGAATCAGTTATCAGAAACAAATTCAATTTGAAACTACTCAGACTCAGACAGATTGATTACGATCAACACGATACGTCACAGAGTCAACCAAAAACGACGAGACAGTAATACAATCTCGAATCGTCTACAAGTCAATAATGCAAAATTATCTCTTGAGTCATCTACAAGCAAATAACTCTGCAGTATAAAAGAGGAAGAAAAGGAAGTTTAAAAAAAGAAAAAGGAACTCTCTCGTACAGTATTATTGAAAAAACATCTTACGTGTACCAAGGAAAAAGATCGTTTGCGCAGTCTCTTAAAAATAATTTTCAGACACAAAGTTATCGTTAACCAACAGGTGGAACGAAGACAAATAAATTATCCTGATCAGAAATCACGACAATATTTTTGCGCCAATAATCTACAACCTCGTACAATTAATAAAACTGTTGTACTCAATCATCAAGAGTCACTCATTATTATTTCAATAACAGGATTTTGTCAAATTGCGCAAGAATATAATATTGATTTAAACGATTAAGCATTGAATAATAACATTTCATTATCATAACTAGATAAAGAACTTTGTAATAATCAATAATTTTCTTATTAATTACAACAGTGGCTTCTCACTGTTCATCGATATATTTATATAATTTTGATTATATAACTCGACGCATATCCTGTACATAAAGATTCTAGATTGAACCCAGTTCAACTAGAAATAACTTATTTAACTTAAAAATCACAACAAATTCTGTCGACGAGGTTACGGTGCCAAGTTGGCTTAACATCCAATAACTACATTTAGGGCTCTTACAGAATTAGCCATAAGAGACCAGAAAATTTAACTAACAGCTCTATCGATATAGAGTCTATAAATTTCTTTAATTAACTGAAATCGAAAATCCCTCCAAACGTGCCTGGTTATTTGTTGTATTGTATTCTCAATATTATTTAACTTTTAATAATAAAACCATCTATATTGTAGAATTGATAGAAATCTGTTTGGTTGGGTTATTTTGTGATAAATTAATAATAAATCAACGATTTTTCAATTGAAAATTCACTATATCATTAGATGTGAGATCGTAAGTTAGAGATTGATGTTTCCACCAATATCTGAAACTTCACATATTAATAGGTTGGGTGTATATAATATAAATGTTAGAAAAACAATATGGAACATCTAGTGCTCTACTCAGACAGTGAGGACAGCGAAGAAGAAATGACGTCATATACAGTTAAATCCTATAGTGAATGAAGGCAACAGCAACAGCAACAACAGCAGCCACCAAGAGGACAATTTGAATAGAAAGGCAAAGAACCAATAATATTACATTGATATTTGTAAAGTAAATCTAAACAAATTATAATTAAACTCTAAAGGATCTGCCTTTGGAGCCAATATATCAGTTAAAATCTATATTAAACTTTTAAGAAGCAAGTTTTTGGGTTCTCACAGTCTCTGTGAGACAACCTTACCTATTTGTTTACATAAATTTTTAAGTGTGAGTTAATCGTTTGAGTTAAATTTTTCTGTGTGTAAATTTGTTTTTTGCAATAAATAAAGTCTTTAACAAGTTTGAGTGTTATTCATTTACGATCTTTCTATTTAAATAAAACAAGGGAACTCACGCTTTTGAGTTGATAAAACAACTTTTAACATCACATACAACCCAACAATAGGCACATATCAGGATGATGTTAAACAGACCCAAAACTGAGGTTATTAATTTATGAAATCAAACAAATATTTTAAAATGAATATTTTGTTAAAATTTTTAAAGCATAGATGTTGGCAAACCATCGCTATTGATTTAACTTAAAGTAGAAGTCTGCCATTCGTAAAAATATTATCCGTTACAAATGTATTTAATATCTAATATCTAAGACACTAAATAAAGGATACAGGGTTAAATCCAAAATATTCTAACAATCTGCCTACTTTTAGAAATAATAGTACAGTAACAGAGATAGAAATTTAGAAATGATAGATAACAATATAAAACTTTACTCACAATTAATATATCAAAGATACAATAATAATTTATTTATCGATTGTTTAGGATTTTATACATCAAGAAAGCTGATTATCGCCGTGACACCTCGATTGTTCGGACACAGCCTATGAATTTGTAACATTATGGTGGTATGGAAGACAATATTTATTATAAATACTCGTTGTATTAACTAATGCTTTCCCTCAAAAAATGGGGTGGGTAAAAACAACATGAACTCTTGAAATCGATATTTGCATCATCCAAAATTTTATAGTAATCAATTCAAATTATTTTCGCAAAGAATAATAGATGCTGTGTGATATTTAGTTCACCAAATAAATTGTGGTTTTCAAAATGCTCGCAAATAAAATAATTAACTGAATTCTCGTTAGAACAAAATGTGCCCGACAAAATGCAAATTATGCTAGTTATTGTGCAAACTGGATGATTTGTGAGTAACTATTCATATTATTTATTCAAGTTTGTTTATAAAAATATTACTTATTTCAAATGTCTTTATTCGACTTTAATTTATCTCGGTTATGCTTTGTCTGCTTTACATGATTATTTTACTAAAGGGTTTGTTTATTTTCGCCTAGTTATTTGAATATTAATTTTCTTTATAAAAAATTTTTTTTTATTAATTAAAAGTTTTCTTTGTTAATTTTTTATAATTCCATTATTCTGACCCTTATTGTTAAATTACTTTACTGCGGGTATACGTGTTTTCCAGAATTGTCTTTACTTAAATAATGTGGAAATTTAAATAATCAAAACATTTTTGAAAAAAAACTGTTTATTCGAAATAAAATTCCTAAAAAATCAATAAAATCATATCTTGAGATTAAAGAAGCTTCATTAAACAGATAGAGAGAAAGATAATAAATACATAATGATGCATAATATTCGATTTATTATTAAGGATGGACTATTCAGACGTTTGCTAAGCTTGCTTGGAGTTCGAACAATTTTTATATGATGAATAGAATATTAAATAATTAAATGGTTTATATTTTCTGTGTTTTCTGAAGGGGCTTCGATAGTGGGTATTGAAGACTACAATATCGGAATATGATTACTGAAAATTCTAAAGGATTGCTGATATTCACATTATTATTATAGTTATAATATTATGTAATAAAGTATAACTCGTTGCTAATTTTGAAATAAATTATAAGTAATTTATTAGTTGAAAAATATATGTTCAAACTACTGTTGTCAAGATAAAACTAAATTTATGCAAATTCTTTATAGAAATTCAAAAATACAAGTATTTTTCAGTTAAGATTGAAACTAACGAAAAATTGTTTTTTCGATACCCAGTGCACCACGAAAGTCGATTACTGGGAGTCTGAAAGCGGACGGAGAACAGAATTGGAGAAAACCTTTTCATTACTGACACAAATTATTAAATGGATTTTTTGACACTTCAAATTATGATCACATAAGTTTAAAATGAATAAATGTTTAAGAAAAGATATTAAATATAATGACGAAAGAACCTTAATCCTCTCAGTGTAAAGAAAATTAATTCCTTAAATTGCAACGGCTAAGATAACCTTGATTCTAAAATCGGTAGCCAGGCTGGTCAATATCTCCAATTAATAACAACTACGATATTGATTTGATGTAATTCTTCGTGAATGTCTTAATCAAAGTGTCAAGTGTGATTCGAAAGTGTGATTTTATCAAACTTTGATCGCCAATTTATAAAAGCTAGCCTTGTGAGCGACCGCCTTAATTTATACATTTTTCACATTCCATTCTTTTATTTTCGTCTTATTCACTTTTAATTAATTATCTTCATTGTCTATTTTTTTCTATTATTAATTTATTAATTTTTGTCAGTGCTTGTTCTCTAATTTATCTCTTCTCTTACATAAATAATAATTAAATAATAACAATTAAATAACAAAAAATCAGTCTGAATAATCAAACAATTAATAATGTTACTCAAAAATATCAAATATTCAATGATCAATCATAAAATATCAATCAAAAGATTGATAACAGTATCATAATTAATTAAATATCAATTTATAATTCCATTGTCAAATGTTTACATCGTTGGCATTAATCAGTAATCGGAGTTGAATTAATTCTGGTTGATTTCACTACTATTCGGTGTATATCTTGCATGGCATATAGAATGTCTATCCGTGGATTATATGTTGTGGATTATGGTCAGCCAGAAGAAGAAAATAAACTTTAAAATGTTGTTGATAAAACTGTTTTATATGGTCTGTTTAAGCTTTGATAAAATTTGAGAAAGTTTAAATATCAATGAAAAAAAGTATTTTACCAGGGACGGACGTTTTTGCAGGAATAATTGAAAATATTAATGATGTGACGTTAAAAGTAAAAGATTTTAAAGGAAAAGATTTATTTCAATTTAAAGATGAAAAACTTGATGAAAATATAAAGAAACTATTTAATTAAATCAAAATCATATAATATATTTCCAGATACAAATATTTTTAATAAAATAAATGATAAACGATTTCAAAAGTAATTTATAATAATGAATATTTGTTGCCTTTTATTTTAATAATTATGATATAAGTTATTATTTGTTGGTCGAATCGCGATTTAAATACAACAAAGCTATTATAATAAGTTTTTGATGCTATAAAATAATCTCAACTCTCAATTTAAATTTAAAATCAAAACCAAAAAGTTCCTCTATTGATTCAGTCAAAAAATAAAATACCAAATTGTAGAATAATTTTACCTATTTTATGAAAGCCCTTCTAAAAGAAACTCAATCAATCAATTAAATAGAATCAGTCCAGTGCAAATGTTTTGCCAAACAAACATGTTAGAAATTTATTCATCAATGTAAGACTCAGATAGGGAAGGTCATTTTTGTTGGCAGTGATTATGGATATGATATACTTAAAAAATTCTGTCCCATTTCAACAAAATTGCTATAAGATGAATTTCTCTTTATTTATGCTTCGATATCAGTTGATTTCGATTTTTCCTTCTAGACCTCTTGATTCACTGTTACTCCATTCACAAAATCTTTGTGACAATTTCACAATTCATTTTTTAATCAACCTATATTGAAATATTGTTCCATTATATTATTTTTATTATTATAGATTTTATTATATTTTTGATCATAATATCACAAATTAAGAAATTTATATTTATAAGAGATAATAAATTAAATAAACAATTTTCAATAAATCTAATAAAATGAAAATTATTATAAACAAGAAAATTCCTGGTTATAAAATAATCAATACCATAAACAGTCTAATCTTGATCCGACTTAAGGATGAGTACAAGTTGATGATTGACTTTGACTTCTTTATTTATTTCCATCTAATAGACATAAAATATGTTATTGTGAACAAGCTTAAAATCCAAGAACTGCTTTAAATTGTAAAGAACAGATTTTTGACTAGTACATAGAAAAAAATATTAAGTGTACGGAATCCTACGTCAGTATACCTGCAGACCTTAAGTTCTTAAAAGCAATCAATGCCATTGAAAGCCAGAAGCTTTAAGATTGCAAAAAACAACAAAACCCATTGACTATCTAATGACGCAGTGCAATAGCAATGTTTTATCATACCGTTTTATTTTACTGACAATCATTTTAAACTTTTTAATTTATTTTATTACATTGTAGATAATACACAGGAATAAAAACAAGGACTATGGCATAAATTTCAACAAGTCATATGTTAAGGGTATCTATGCGAGCAATTATAGCAACAAAACAAAAACAGTAAAGAAGAAATCGACGAGTAGAAAGCTTCACTACGAGATCGTAACTCAGCATTCGAATTCAAAGATAATA
The DNA here is from genome assembly GCA_037951405.1 of Platydemus manokwari. Lineage (NCBI taxonomy): Eukaryota > Metazoa > Platyhelminthes > Tricladida > Geoplanidae > Platydemus > Platydemus manokwari. The sequence continues at coordinate 9,437 of JBBMOY011299205.1, read as the reverse complement.
GTGTCAAGAATAATCATTAAGAAATAAATAAATTTTAATATACAATAACATATATAGTAACAAAAACTAGAAATTTAGAAAAAAAAACAGAATAATTATAATAAGTTGTACGGAATTTAGACTATTGATTTTTGATTTAACTTGAGTGATTTAACATTAAATTAAAGTGATATTTTTTTAAAATAGGTAGCTATTTCATAAATAAATATATGAATTGTTGAACTTCGGCTGTCATTGTGCAGATCACCATAAAGGCCATAAATATTCGTTGAAAAGTACATTGTTAAAGACCATTCTATTTTGTCATTAGCATTGGTGATTGTACCCCATTTGAATTATAAAGAAATAAATTTCATGTGTTACTTATTATTATAGAACAGTAACCAATTATCACTTAATTATCGAGTAACTGACTAAAATAAAAATCATTACAGAATATTTTGTTCTACTCTATCTTTTAGTCATAATTTTAGTGGTCAGAGACTCATTACTTGATTACGCAAATATACATATTGGTCTCAGAAATTATATTTATGAAAACTGTATTATTGTTTTATTAACTTGAAGAATCTGCGGTTTCCATAAAAGATCATTTATATCAGAGTAAAGAGTAAATAAGTATTTTACTTTCTATCAATTTTATTGTTGATAGTCTCAATTAAGAAATACTTATTCTCAATTAATTATAGCATAAATTTAAAAGTCATTTTAAGATATTTGACAAAAGAAAAAAAAACAATGGACTATATTTTTACCAGGGCTATATGTTTTTAGGTACTCAAAGGACGAAATAACGAATAACAAATGAGATAATTTGCCGAGATAATAACAATGAGTTTTAAAAATAATTTTTATTAAGGATCAGACTTAATTTCCTTGGAATTAATCGATTCAATATAGATAAGTATGAAAGTTAGAAAATTTACTAAAAATCACATTTTTTCATTAATAAAATGTAGGAATTTAAATTAAGAGTGGATTGTTATGAAACCAGGAACAAATAAAATTGTTACAGAATAAAGATTTTTTAATTAAAACCTAAATCATATATAATTTGATAAAAATATTAGGAAAAAATATAAAAGTACTTATTAGAATTAACTAACATAAATTGTAAACTTTTTACAATAATTTGCTTTATTTCTTTAATAAATCTTGTTCGAAAATACAATATATTTAAAATTTTGTTTATTTTAGTCTGCCTAAATTAAATTTTTTATAAAAAATCATTGTCTGTAAAGGTATGAATAATTGGAAAAATAATTCAGTTGGAAGTGGAAGTAACCGAAGTAATTCATCTGTTAGGTCAAGAAAAAATTACCAAAGTAGATCCAGATCCATATCACGAAGTGCATCTCCTGTTAATAAATATACTTCTCGAAAATCTTCATCACATGACAGATATAAATATAGAAAGTCCTATTCAAGATCACCATCTGTTCCTAAACGTAAAGCAAGAGTGAATAATGAAAATCCAGAACCATGCACGTGTATCGGTATATTTGGTTTGTCAAAAAGAACAGGTGAACATGATTTAGAAGAAACGTTTTCAAAGTTTGGAAGAATAAAATCAGTTAAATTAATTATGGATAAATACCAAAATGAATCACTTGGTTATGGTTTTATAAATTATGACGATTTAGATTCGGCAACGAGAGCCATCAAAGAGGGAAATGGTATGAACATTGATGGCAAAGATGTAAGAGTCGATTACAGTATAACTAAAAAAGCTCATACACCAACACCTGGATTCTATAAAGGAAAAATATCAAATCGCCGAAATGATGGTTTCAATAATAATAGAAGAGATTATTCAGACAGGAGGTCAAGGTCAAGAAGTTATGACAGAAAGGGATCTTATAGACGAAGCCCATATAGAAGGAGTCCACCTCGGAATTCTTATAACAGGCATTCATATAACAGAAGTTCATACAATAGAAGTCCCCCAATGAGGAGTTTTGATAGAAGATCTAGATCAAGGAGTTATGAACGATCTAGTAAGCGATATCATTAGTTTATTTAATAAACATTTTGGATTTATTGATTTTCAAGTTTTCATTGAGTGTTAAAATTTCTAATTATCTAAATACGTTTTTGGAGCATCGCATTTTACATTATATTTTTAATTGTCATGAAATCTCAGCCTTTTCAGCAAATGGTAATTGTAAGTAACGAAAAATGAATCTAATTGTCAATTTTAATTCGTTTATTTGCTTGGATGTTTTTTGTAAATCTAAAGCTTATGTTTTTAACGTGTTTTGATGTTCCAATTTAACACTAAATCAGCAATTGTAAATTTAACATGTTTTTATTTGTGTGCTTGTGTTTTGATTGGATAATCTTTAAAAGGAAAATTAATGATGGCCTTGAGACCAAACCTGATTCATATTTTAGAATTAAAGAAAAACAAATACTTTGTGTTGATTTTCAAAGTTTTATTGGATTTCATTCTGATTTATTTTTCGAGGTGATGGTTGTAATGATTTTTAATTCTGCATTGTAGTATAGAATTTGAATTTCTAATTTGAAGTCGTAGACTTGAACAAAAAAAATTACATGTTTAATGTGTTTGGATTTTATAATTTTTTTTTCTAATTACAGATGATTGAAAAAGTTCTGTAATGAAAAATATTGGGAAAAGATGTCATTTTTAGCCAATTTTTGTTGATTAAATGGTTGTAATTGTAATTTTTAATAAACGTTATTTTAAAAGTTCAGATCGAAATTAATGAATGAACAAAAATTGATAGTTTGGTTTGATAAATGTTGATATTTCATAAATGAACAATATATTAATCGATGATTTTAGATCTAATTATTGTTTAAATATACATCTTTTTCAATACCAGTAATGATACATATATGTTTGAGAACGTTACTGGAACACGTTTTTTTGTCGTACATATAGTTTCGGTTTGTAAAATGATTGTCTGAAATTTTGAATGCGAGGAATTCATTCGTGAATCAATTTTGATCTTATTTAATTTGAAAACATTTCAGAGTTCTTTTTTGAAAAATTTGTGTTCGATTTGTTTTATGTACTTTTTGAATTTCAACTGTTTGTAGGATATTAATTGTTGATACAGTTAAACTAAATAAATTCGATATAGACGATAATTTAATTAAAGAAATCAGTGTTGTAAAGTGAATGTGATTGTTGGTGAGATTGGCATAAAATTTTTCAAGCAATTTATGATTAGAATTTGAAAACATTTATTAATTTTATTAAATGATATTTTAGTGCCAATTTTGAATTTTTAAAATTATTCAGTTTAGAGAATTGGGTTAAAATTTTCAATGAAAATTTAACAATTGATAAAATGGAAAGGATTTTATTATAAATGTTATGAGCATCGGAGATAACAATCTATTTATCACATATGCCGATGTGATTTAGATAAACACATCGGTTTGATTTTAATAAATCAATGTAGCGAGCTAATACAGACTTTATAAGTGATTAAAATGAATTTTCGATTAAATGATTCAAGGTTATCAGATTTATTCAATACACACGCACACACATTCATCCGATATCGTGGTTGGTGTGTTTGGTATTATTGATTAATTAGTTTTGTATTTTAAATTTTCTGTAGCAGAAACCGTTTTTCATTTGTGTTACACAAAACTCACAATTGTTTTTATTAACTGTTCCATTGATTCTATTCAGAATTATCAAAGACATAATATGTTTGTTTTTAGAAATTCTCTACGATTATTTACGAAACCTGGTAATAATATTTTCCAATCGTTTGTGATTTCGATAAAATAATTTTGTGTGAATTGCAGCATAAATAAACTCAACAATGAATTTGGTGATTATTGTAACATGATCTTTGTATCACGATCTTTTTAGGAACTTAAGTACGCTATGGGGCTCATAAACCTATTTGAATGGGAACTCTTACTTTCAAGCATAGAGATATTAAAAATGTGGAATCTTTAAATTCAACTAAAATAACACAGAAACATAAATGTTTAAAATTATTTGTAATAATTATGGAATAAAATTACAGCGAAAACTATTGATTTTATTATGATGGATGTGGTTCATTGGTTTTACACAACTTATCAAAGTAAACTGTAATTATACTCAGAAACAATTCTTGATATGTAACCGGTGTTAATGTTAGTCATTGATCCCACCATTAGGCTGGAAATTATTTAATCTTTCTTTGTATAATTTGTGGAATATTTGTTATGTTTGTTTTTCCTAAATCGATTTGGTTTTAGTTGAGTTTCATGAATGGGTGAAAGAGTGGTACAATAAAATGTTGAATTTACCAAAGCCGTAATTTAAAACCATAATCTTTCCAAAATAATTGCAATAGTGGAAATGTTGAACGAAACACTATTAAAAACGGATTGCTGAAAAATCAATAGATTATAATTAATTTAATTATGAATTATATATTATTATACGATAAATATTTTTATAATGAAAATACCACATGAAATTGTAATTCATTTATCAGTTAAACAAATTATATACGAATTTACCAATAGATTAACTAGTTCTGAAATGTCATTCATTTAATATTCTGCCACAAAATGTTCGAGAAGATTGCATATTAAGCCTAGACAGTTATTTTACAGGAACTTTGATTTACCAATTAATTCGGCGAGGAGTCTTTTTAAAATAAGACTGTTGTTTTCGAAATCTATTGTCGATATCATTGCTTATAATTGAAAACATCATTTAATATCCAAAACCCAGCATTATCAATACTGCCTTTAATCAAAACAGTGTAAGGTTGTGACAATTAATTTATTATTACGTTATTTATATCGTGACAAACAATAATTATCGAATAGCAACACAAATTATTCGCATACATGTTTTATTCAAATCGAACTTCTCACAGATTAACTCAAGCTACGAATTTAAACACAACAAGCTAAAGCGATTTTGGTGAGAATTGAATCATAAAATGTTCAAATAAATCATCAATCAATGATCAAAAATATTAAAATTTAAAAGTCACAAATTCCAGAATATTCAAGAAGAGAATCACAAATGTTTGTATTGGATGGTATTGACTTGGAATTCGTAATTTTGTATTAATTTCAGGCATTGGGATCAACTCAGGTTTCTAGGCAGTCCAGCTTCTTTTCTTTAACTTTGTACAGCCTTTTTTCAAATTGCGCTATTGTCACCAAGTGTTGTGAGCTTTCTTCTCATTATCACTCTCTCTATTCGACACTTGTATTTTTTTAACGGTGTTTCGTGTGTTGTGGACACTGCTTTGGAATTTTTTTTCAATTATTCGTATGTGTTTACAGTTACGGGTATTCTTTTATTCTCTGATACACTTTCTGTTTCCTCGTTGTTTGAATAGAGTACTAGCTTAAACGTGTTATGCTCTTCCCATCACCAATATTGTAATTTTGCGTCAAACCGAAACTCTATCTGTTTTACATTCATATTTATCAAAAAGATCTTTGGAATTAGAGTTTATTGTGATCTCAAATTTGAACCGACATTCTCAAATTTATTAATCACATAATTCGGTAAGTTATAAATTAATGGATATTGGAATTCAAGATTTTATTATCAAGAAATATTATTTGTTAAAAATGGACGAGAGTTAACATCATTCATGAAAATAGATTTCTAAAACTTTAATGAATATTGTTTTGTTTTAAATAGTTTTAGTACTACTAATTTGTAAGCAACCTAACTCCAAGTATTCGTGTATAAAACTGGTTATTAACTTAATAATTTTAAATAATTTCTCATATTTGGACCTTATTGGTTGAAATTTATGTTAAATTATTTTTTTAATATCTCGCTATTATGATTTTACTACCAGCATCTTAGATCAGTTTCACTGGCTAGATTTGTTTAAGGCTTCTGGTGAAACTATTTTCGAATTCTGATGACTTTTCACTCTGTTTCAACTGTAATTTGAAGACTAGGTAAATGGTACTAGTTGTAACTCTATTTTTTTAAACAATATACTTGAAAATGATCCATTCTATCGTCGTAACTGCTTTTTCGTTTTAAGTCGCACTGGGTTTTAACTATAAACTACTTACAAAATTGATGAAAACATTAATCGAATACAGCTGTTTCGAAATTTCAAAAAATATTAGCAAATGTTACACAACTCGTGGGTATGATTGTGATAAATACAATATTTACAAAGATGACGCGAGATATTATGAGCAATTACAAAATTATCAAATATAAACAATTTATAAAAATTCTTATAGAATGAAAAACCAAAGTCGATTTTTCAAAACAAAATATATTGATAAACAAAACACAGGCTATATAAAATATTCAATGATTTTGAGTCTCAACAGATAAGCTTACGATATATGTAAACTCTTTTTAGCAGGGTCTTAGATCAGTTCCTTCAGAGTGTTTTAATAAATTTTGCTAAAAATTTGAGAACCTTATCTATAATTTCTAATTTGAGTTCAAAATGAGAGTGCAGAATTTGCAAAAGTTTACTGATATAAGCTTGATACTAAAATAAATCAAAAGGGTTTTCAAATTTTTAACTTATCTGGTTTATTTGCATTGTTGTTGAGAAAATAGTCAGACTAGTACACTATTCAGATAGTGAAGAAACCTAGACTGTACCAGAGGATGAAAATGTACCAATTACCGTTGGTTCAGACGTTACATGAAAAAGAAAAACACAGAATCAGAGTCGGCAAGATATCTGAACACATCAAAGAAGTATAATATGATAATCAAAGAATCAATAAATGAAAATCAAGCCTCTAATACGTGGCAACAGTGGTCCAGGCTGAAAAAAGGCTGGGCAGAAAGGAAAAAGAAACGCAAGAAGAACTGCAATGTTGACTTGGATGCTAAAAATTTCAAATCCCAATCAAATGCTGATTAATTTTAAATCCAATTGTATACTCCCATAAAATAATTAAATACTTGATTTACTATGTAATCATCAAATCCTTGAATTTAGTTATCAGATCTGACTTCATCTGATCATGAATATTGATTATCAGTGAATATTTTTTATGATTTGGATTCCATATTAAAAAATGATTATGTTTAAAAAATATTTATAAAATTTATTAAATCGAAAAGAACACAGAATAGAAAATCAAATCAAATCAAACTTTTGTTAAGCAAAACCAGTTATAATTTCTAATGTTACCCAATATTTGATCAAAATTTTTAAAGGTCAAAATTAATAGCAGCAATTTTAAAATATTTCATAAAAATCACAGTACAAAGAACCGAAAATAATAAATTTTAGTAAATGATCTTAGGGTACTGAGAACTCAACATCGATAACGATTATTTCGCTCTCAGAAACAATGAGTTGAAAATTTGATTGAATTTATTAGTTCAAAATCTTAAATTCTATGCTGTCAATTTTAAATCTTTCGAAAAAAACTCAATAATATCTTTCAATAAAGTAGTAATTTTTGATAAATAAACATAAATTTTACAAGAAAGGATCAGACCCTTTGGTTCCGATAAGATAAATACATAATAAAATTTATATCATAAAATCATAACGAAAGATCTAACATTCTTGTGTTCACAGCAAGATCAACTTATCAACTTGTTTTTTAATATAATTATCGTGGGTTAAATTTTGTTCGAATATCGTGATTGAAAAATAAATCTTATAAACTAAATGACTGAGTGAATTTCTGTGTGAACAATTTCTTCCATACCCACTAGAACTCACAGTATTGAGGTATATAATATCACTATTTAAACCTCCACAACCCAACATATTTGAAAAAAATTATAACGGCATTTTTGGGCGATAGATATTTTTATTTTTTTATATGTTTTCATTATTTTTTTTAATATTTATCAGTGCAAAAATTTTAATAATTGCTTAAAATAAATTTACTTGTGAATTTGATTAGTTTTCGTTGATATTTTGTCTCAGATAGTTCCCTACTATTTGGAGGATATGGAATTTACAAGTTATAAATGAAATGAGATAAATTATAATTACAACAAATAGTTTGAGGCTTGTTTATGTGCTTGGTTGTAGATCGGAACGTTCAATTCAAAGCTTCCTAGAAATGTTCAGATCAATGCTTTGTGCAAATACTTCATACAAGTAGTGGTTTCCTTCTTTATTTATTGAGGTATTTAGATTTTTGATTTCGCATCTTTGCATCATTTGCTGTCGAGAAAACAATCTCTTCACTTATTTCTGAGAGTGTTTAAAATTATCTAAATTGATAATGGTTTTCTATTCCTGTTGGTAAGTATTGAATTTCTCTTGACAAACCAATCTACTGAATTTCATTTATTGAAAACGGGTATTATTTATTTGTGTTTTTTAGGTTTTATCAAGTTAGATTTTTCGATGTTAGTAAATTTATTATTTTATTTTTTTCAGATTTTCAAATGAGTTTTGTTATTATAGAAATCCGTTAATCCAAAGTTGTTTCACAATTAAAATAAAAATTGAAATATTATTAATTAAAATGGGTACTTTTTAATGAAAATTATTGCATCGATATCAATAATTTTTACTTTTGTGAAGCTTTTCGGGCTTGCTTATTTTTGTTTTAATGTTATTATCAGTCTCAGATTTTAACTCATTGTAGATCACTGTTGTCATAATCAGTCTCTAAAGAGTTCTGATCAAGCCCAAGGTAAAATCTATTGAATCTTTTATTTCTATTTTCGCCTCGTGTTTATTATTATTTAATGACAATAATAAGGGTAACAATGATTTAATGATTTTAAAACTATCAGTCTCAAAACTTCATATTCAATCAATAAACAGAAAAATTTGGGTTTTATAAAATGCTTATTGATACAACAATTACAATCTGTCAAGAAATATAAAATACTACAGATGACACTAAACAAAACAATGGTTAAATAACAATGTAGTTTACACGAATATTCCTATCAAAACTTATGGATAAGGACACGGTTAATAAACTCCTTCTCTTGGAGCAAAACCATCTTTAAGAATGTTAAATAAAACTCGATAATAAGAGATATTCAAGGGTTTTATAATATCGAGCAGTTTGTTAAATAATGATCGAACTCACGTTAGTTGGCATAAACTATTGAATGAACGGCTTGAACGAATGCTTCTGGCAAATATGATCGAATTGACTTCACGTAAATACAAGCTAATGGTTTCAGTAAAGTAATGGGCGAAGTTATGATGTATTTACCCACTATATATTAGGAGATTGGATTTTAATCGTCTTATTTAAACGCTTTATGAATAAAATGGATATATTTAATTTAATTCCGAGGGGATTAAACGTTAAATTTTATGGAATAAAATTTCTGCTACGGGTTGTTGTTGTTATAAATAATATAATATATTACGCTACTATCTCACAATATCCTTAAAATTATAAGCTTTCATGATTATTTCCATGTCCTTTTACAATTATTATTATTATTATTATTATTATTATTATTATTATTATTATTATTATTATTATTATTATTATTATTA
>JBBMOY011298094.1:0-15369 GCA_037951405.1 Platydemus manokwari | reverse complement strand
CGATGGACATTACTTTGGATAACAGAATTGTACAAGATTTTCTTTAATAAACACTCAATTGTTCTAAAAAAATTCCGCTTTTTAAGTTATAGACCCAATATAAAATATAAATATCAATTTTTATTCTATTTTTAAATTATTTTCATAAATCCTCATTTAGCCTGAAAATGATTGTGAAATGATATCAGAAATTACATTCTTGATTTATGGGATTCTTAAAGATATTTTATGGCCTCTAATCTCATTCATCAGTAGCAATTATTCGTTTAAAATCAATATATCAAATATGGGAGTCTCATTTTGGGTTGAGTATAACGTAAAAATACCTTTCAAATATATGTATTTTATACGAAAATATAATAATTCAAATCACCGATGGATAAAATGTAATATTATGGTCACACATGTATTTTAGAAAACAGAATGAATTTTGTTTGATTGCGATATAGATTTTTACTTTAAGATAAAAATAGTCAAATCAGAAATTAGAATCCGTTAAGTTTGCAAAATAACCCAACTTAACAATGTTGTGTGTTCCTTCATAAATTGATATACTTTTTAAAATGACTTAACTAAACCAATTTTATCTCTGCCGGTTTTTAATAATTTTGATTTTCTTACGTTTGCTTTTTAAAGACTGGCTTGCTTATATCAAGATTTTGTTTCTAAACCTACTTAATAGGATCTCGTGTGTTTATTATAGACAATATATATTACGGGGAAATATCTCCATGAGATTCTTTACGTTAGTTTCTGCACCAGTAATCCAACTGCCATAAACTCATTACTCATTGTTTTGAAATTTATAATATTTTTGATTTCTTCGATAGCAAGATCTCTAACGAAATGAATTTTCGGATTGAATTTACATATCAGTTCCATTTATTCACCAATCATATGGTTCATATTTTTCTTTCTGTCCAAAGATTCGAGAGAATTTACTTGATATTTATCGCGAGTTATTGCCATGATCACAATCTTGAATAAAAACTTGATAATAATAATTTATTAGATTCAATTATTTATTAAATTTTTTAATGATTAATTCACAATCTAATCAATATTTCTCATCACGAAAATGATAATTGTTTCAAAAACTATTATTTCAGTTTTATTTATCACGTTTTTCAAAGATCTCAAATTTACTTTCGTTATATTTGAGTTGTAGCTGGTAATAATCAACTTACAGTTGTTATCGATTAACAATAATAATATTTCGACAATTATTGATTTAATTTGGTATAACGCGATTAATTAATATAATTAGCTAAATTAAGAAAATCAATTACAAATAGTTATTTATAATCTAAATATTATCAAGTAAGAGTATTGAATATATTCAGATATGACCGAAAGAAAGCACAATAAAATTGTTAAATCAATATGAAACTTACTTTGTCGCAATATTTTCGAAAATATCTTTCCAAAAAATTATCGATTATATTTAATAAAAGCACGACAAAATGGACTGATTAATTATATGATTATATTTATTTCAAGTATTCCTGTGAATATTCCATACAAGTAAGACCATACTTCCAAGTGTTGAATAAAGATAAATGTCACGCAAAAATTCGATTTTGAAACACTTGTTTTGTCACTTTACACGGAATTCACGCACTCTTATACGCATATCAGTCAGCCAATCAGAGATGATATAAATGGAAGATTAAAATTCAGTAAAAGGCTATGATGACGCAACAACGCACGCAGGAAGTGACCAATACCCATAATAGAAAATTATAAGACCCAATTTGGAAAGTAAAATGTCAAATCAAATTGTAGCACACCAAAACACAGGCAAGCTCTAAGTTTAAATAACAATTCAAAAACGATCCATTGCCAGGTGTGAGCCGATTTGAGTAGAGTCAATTGTTGTAGTAGCTAGTTGAAGCTATTTATATTTATTTCATTTGGACGAGAGTGCTCTCTTCATTTTATCTTAATAAACACAACAGAAGTTTCATTGAAAAATTTCTTCAGCCTTGGTCACTTTATATTTTTTTTGAGATTTGAGAATTGTTGAACCAATACAAATTTTATTTAATATTACAATACAGGAAAACAACGTAATGAAATAAACAATATTGATTTTAATGTTTTGAATTATCGATAAATGATAATTTTTTATTTAATAGAATCAACATTAAGACGCAGTCTCAGTCATGACACGGGACCGAACTCTTCTTCGTAATTATGGTCACTATTCTCTTTGTTTGAAGAAAAGTTCCTTTATTCTATTTTGTATTTCACTCGCTGATCATTTTCTGATGGACCGGCTTTGTTGTATGTATATTTATCTGATCCATCACCAAAAGATTATTATTACCTGAGCCAACATCCTCATTGTGATCGCTAAGAAATCTCATTTCTTGCTTATTGAATATTTAATTTTATTACGACATGGCAGCTATAATTTTTACGAAATTTTTCTCATTATCAATTTGATCTATATTCTGTGAAGAACTCATCGGGAAAATTGCTTTCATTTCATAGGGAATTATACGGGCCTGACACGAAACCGAACAACCAATCATAATTGAAGATGACAAGAACAAATCATTGATAGTGATTAAAAAATACTTTACCAATTCTATGGGTTATCTAGATTGGAAACACAAAAAACAGAGCTCCTATACTTCACCGATGAATATAAAGAGTCGGTATAAGTTTGGAAAGACTTTAAAATCGATTTTAATGTTTTGATAAAAATTATTCAAACCCACAACCATTTCACATACATTCACTGTCTGTAGATTTCTACTTGACTATAATTGGATGTTGTAGCTTCATTTCGATTTCACATGACTTCATCTCTCCATCTCTCATAACATTGAAATAACGGTTCATACTCACAAATAAATGATAAAATTTTAAAGTACAAAGGCAGAAAATCTAGTTATAAGAAAAATCGATGATGAAAAAGATTTTTTTAATCATAAAGATAAAGATAATTTTAAAATTCAGTTGTCTGGAGGATTTGATTGATTTTCTGAACACAATCAATGAAAGTGGATGAAATAATTCAATGGAAATTATTTGTTTATTCTCGTTCAGCCAATCAGATTCAATAAGCACCTTGAACTGATTCAATTACTAATCTCAGATGATTTGCCATAATGTTTGTCAAATGATTCATAGTGAAGAGATTCGAATAAAATTTACGATTATCTACGAATGATGAGATAACGCGATGTTTTCTGGTTGTTAACTGAATAATTCTATTTTATTTGTGATCGATCTGTGTTGTAGTGTGTGTGTGTGTGAGAATGAAGCACTCAAGTACTTTTGTGTAATTTTTTTTTCCAATTCCAATATCGGTTGGAATATTTGATGTCGACATAAATCGATTATGAGAAAAAAACACGAATTTTTGATAACATATATTTTATTTGATAATAAATAGAGTAGATGATGAAGATTTAATTTTTCTATTAGATTTACAAGAAAAATTATTCTCAACTCTGTCAATATATAGTGCATTTCATCAGCAAAGTAAAATAATATCCAGGCTAGTAAAATTAATCCAAGACAATAATAATAATAATAAATAATAATTTAAATAAATTATCTACTGATACATTGTCAGTAGCAGTGCTTATAATTTCCACGGATTATTACTGTTCATGAAATTGTTGAAAATCCTATATTTTTCCCTCGTTAATTTTGACCACATTCCGGACATATTATGGAATCTTTATCCGTCAGAAAACCTCGTCCAACAAGACTAGTATCACATCGACTACATGTAAAACACTCCGAATGCCAATGTCGATCGTCCAGAGATATAAATTTACAACCTCCGAAACCTAATGTTAAAAAAAACCAAACATGTTTATCGAATAACAAACATGAATACAAAATTCACCTGTTATCGGTTTCGTACATTTGGCACATTTCTTCGAGAACAAATTGGCATAACAATCCGCGCAATACGGTTTGTCATCTTTCGATGTAAATTTTAGAGCAGCTAATTGTTGATGACATTCTGTACAAAGGAAACATTCTTTATGCCATGGCTCGCCTTTATAAGTTACTCCGCCTTTGCGAATTACCTGAATCCGTGTATATATATTATCAATATGCATACCAACACATCAGAAATCACAAGTTTTCATTTAATCGACTGTAGTGGAAATTTTTTCGCCTCCATCGTCATATCTCCCACATTTGACAGAAGAAAATAGAACATGAAAGCATTTCCAAACCGTAATCTACTTTCGCAACGATACCGAATATCTCTCTTATCAATGAATAACTACACTATTTAATTTCCCCATCTCGACTCGATTGCTATTGGATGACATTTAAGTGAAATAATTTTAGAACTACCCATGATACATCTGTTGAAATTTTAATAAAATATGTAATGGATTTCTAATTAAAGTGACTGGACTGAATAAAATCGATTAAGAAATTAAATTAATTAGTATAAATATTAGGTTTTTTTTCATATTAAATACTGTAACTGGGACAGTGGAAATTTCATTGATATATATAACACGAAAATAATGAAATAAATATTTACAACTTACGTCATTGCATTTCGTGCATCTTTGGGCGAATTTGTTTTCATAACAAGGTACACAAACCGTTTGATTTTCTCTTGGAATGAAACTCTTAGCGCCGATTGGTTGTTGGCATTCAGCACAAACAAAACAATTCTCATGCCACTGCCTGCCACGATATTCGTACTTTCTTGCACCGGCTTTGAAAATATTTCCACACGCGTCACAGCGTGTCGCAAATTTGCTTTCATAACAATCTGGACAGAACAAAAGCTCATCTTTAGTAGCGAAAGGTTTGTCTACTAGAGATTCCGAACAACTGCTGCAAAGAAAGCACGCTTCATGCCAATGTCTTTCTTTGAATGATAAATCCTTTAGTGGTTTGAAAAAAAATCGAACATAATCAAATCCATTTGTTATTCATCCTAAATATGATCCTCTTACCTTACTGTCGCAACCGATTTTCTCTTTACAACGATCACACTTGTTGGCAAACTTTTCTTCATAGCACGGCAAGCAATGTGGTGATTTGTCTTTCAAAATATACCGATTACCGGTCAACGATTTTCGACAATTTTCACAACTGAAAACTTCTTGATTGTTTTGATTTTCCATCGTATCGAAATTCCTGGACGAAACGAAAATCAAAAATCAAATATATAAATACATAATCGTTAGAATAAAATCGATATTCAATAAACCATTTTTAAAATGATCCTTTGAATAACGATAGGTTAAAAAGGTATTAAAATAGTTAAAAATACAATACTAAAAATTCAAATATAACCGAACCAGTTTGAGATAAAATGAGGCCAAAACTTGAGGAAGAAAAATATAAAACAAATTCAACGATTTTTTTTTGGTAAATGTGAAAATAGATTCGCCTTAAGTACGAAAAATAACTGTTGAAAATGAATGTTCATTATCGATATACGAATATACAAACTAGCAGCACATGGTGAATCGAATCGACCAATCAACAATTCCAATCTATCCACCACAGTTTTCATTAAAGTCATACAAAACTGCTTTAGTAAACACGGTTTTGTGTGTAAAAATGTGCAAATGTGTGCTAATCTTTCCCAATCTATCGGGAAAATTGATGAGTGCACCACATGTGCTGTATTGGATTGATAAAAAAAAGCGATTGCTGCAGAAATCGACTGTCCCAGCTCGTTTCTGAGATGCTACTCGTCGTGGGATGGTATTTTATCAACGAAAAATATTAATTCCAGACATTAAAATAGCATCAACGGCATCAGATCGGAAATGTATTATTGATTTTAAAAAAAAAACATAATTTACCTTGAATCGGGTGAAACTGTTGAATCTTGTGTCCGAATATTAATATATGAGAGATAGTCCAATCGATTGATTTCAGTCGATTGCGTCAGATTTATTTTAAGAATATTTTAAAAACAAATATAAAATCAATTAATCCAATAATTATATCGAATTTTCAAGCACATTTCAATAAAAATTTTGAAAATCAATTTCAAACAAAATACTAACAATAAAAGATAACAAAAGCCATTGATGATATCAGTTGATAAGATCAATAAAAAATTCATTTGTGAACAAATAACAAAATCGATAGCGTGTTTAAAATTTTCAATTCTTATAAATTAAAAAAAAAACGTTTATTTGAAAAAAAATATCTTTTTCATTTAGTTATTTTAGTTCCAAAAAATAACATTGGTTTAATGGCGGAAAATTTCCAATTTATCATTAAAATCGACACGAAACGATTTATTATTATTATTTCACCGAAAACAAAAACCAATTCAACTTACTCGAGATTCATTGTACGCGCAGATCAAGAATTGACTTTGAGATCTCAATGTTAATGTTGTGTGTGCATTCAGATTGGACCAACCATCACACAATGATGCATATAGTGATAAAATTGTATAGTGAATATTGTAGATTTTGTTTATTAATTTTATAATATTTTGATCAATATAGTTGGAAAAATATTGAAATACTGATCAATGTCAATCGATTTTTTGAATCTCGGAGATTAATATTATTGATTGGAATATAAATTTACAACAGTAATAACAATAATAATATGAAATCTGTAATCGATTGTGAAAAATATTGCTTAGTTACATCCGTTTGATTTGAAGTGATGGTTTTTAAATGATTTGATCCGGAGGGGGGGGGTTTAATTCTCCCAGAAAACGAAAACCTAGCGCAAAAAATTTTCAGGGGGCAGACGAATTTGAAAATATTTGCATTTACATACCACTGAAGATAATGATATCATTTGACAGTAGGTTTTTCGTGTGTATGAGAATAGATTCGCAGATCAATTTGTAATCTCTTCACATTGAACAGCATACGGTAATCAATTCACTTTTTATAAATTCTAAATGACGAAGAAAAATCTGGTGAGAAAAAGCTTTTATTATTCTCACATCATAACTAAAATCAATGAATATTCAAAGCTTTTATTAATTGATAAGTTTCAGTTTAAAATAACCAAAATGATGGAGTGTTAGTAAATGTTAGCCTTGATGAACTTTAGTTATAACATCTCCAGGAAAGCTTTCAACGATATTAAATAGTGTAATTAAATTTTAATAGAAAGAATCAGGCTGCTTGGAGTAATTTTCATGATATTTAGAAATTGAACAGAAATTTAAAATTAGTGTGCTCCAATAAATTGAAAGATAAATGACAGAAAATCCAAAGATCCAAATATGATATCAATCCAAGTAATTCGATAAATAAATTTATTAAAGTAAAAATATTTATAAGTTCATAAAAATTTTTAAAAGTTTAATCTTCTGTCTTTACAACCTATTTAGAAAAAACATCTTTGAAAATTCATTTATCTATAAGCTAAAAATACTTTCGATCATATCAATGCACTTATTGATTTCTTGGTTTTGATTTCAAATGCCAAATTATAAAATCGGTTCCGTAAACAGTGATCCAGAACCGTTATTTTTTCAAACAGATCTACATATTCAGTTGATTTGATTGAATTCAAGACGACTAGAGATTTTCGCTCTCCGTTTATTCAATTTCATTCGAGTTATTTCGTACATTTATAAGCACGAAATACTTTATATTTGAATTCAGCGATCAAAATGACACGATCAGCTGGTAGATTTGATGTTGAAGCCATTAGAACTCACAATCAACTAAATGTTTTGACAACATTTTTTTTAAATTTAAGTTGTGTTCTGCAAGAATCTCGTTGTGATTTGATTGCTTTTTAAATTTGAAAAATATTTATTATCTCTAGTTAAATTCGAAATTTATAAAATTGGATCATATTATTTGAACAACAAAGCGTTAAACACTGCTCTTATTTTCGAAATTTCAATAATATCTTCATTAGCCTTATGGTTTTTAATTCTTGGTTGTAAGACTGGACTGCAGAATTTCAAACTCTTATTTGATGGAAATCTATAGCTCGTCAGGATGTGGTTATTGAGTTTAGGAAAATAGGGTCCACCATTCAGATGAAAATGGATTATGCAAAACAACAACCGGGTTCGAAAAAATGTATTTTTGGCTCAACAGAAGTCCAATCAATTTACAATGAAAATTTTAAATGATTTAACTCCGAAGCCAGAAAATCAAGAACCAGATCAACATAAAGTTGAAAATCATTTATAAGCTTCCACTGGATCGTGGATACCTCTTGTTTTTCATATGGAATCTTGATTTCATAACAGAATATTCTTTACTATGAGAATTATTATAAATATTAAATTAAAGATTATTTCGATAAATGAAATGATTTAAGGTTAGAGGCTTTATTGATCAAAGAGTCCCATAGATGGGGAAGCTTTATGGCTCATAATCCCAACCTATCACCACAAGATATAACGTACAGTCCATAATCTTGATCTATCGTTGATATAAACATTTAATCTTTCACTAAACCTTATTGTCACTTACACTTTAGCCATGTGTGAATGGGATGAGCGTGATTTGGATTCAGTTCAATTGATCCATTTTTCAGTTCATATTAAAAGAGGTGTGCTGCTGATAAATCGGATAATTTTTTCTTCTACCATTTTAAAGTACATGTATATAACTATCGGATTCCACCTACGATTAAAATTTATATTTTAAACATTCAGAAAATAAATCCAATCCAGTATATTCCAAGATCGAACTTTTATCTCAAAAATCCATAAAAAAATCTTCTAAAAAAATCAATAATATAATTTATTGATCCCAATTATTAAACACGAGTGATACAACTTTCTTACAGATGAAATACTTCTATTGTTTGTAGTTACCCGAGCGTGAAATATAAGATTTCACTTTCATATCAATTATTGATTTTGCACTTTAAATGAAATCCAATAAACAAAGTAAGACAATTAAATGAAATCATCTATCATAATTGATACGATTTCTAACACAAATTCCTCTTGAATAATGTCGAATAATTTTTTATTTATTTAGATAAAAATACAAGTTAAATAAATTTTTCAATAAATATTCGACTTTGAAATTATTGCTGGAATTATTATGGCCTCCAATCAATTCATTTTCGAACCTAATAAATAATTAAAAAACAGAAATCTCAAGAATTAAATTTCGCATGTAAGGGGACAAAATTTTATGCCAATCACGTGATTAGAAGTACACGAAAGTGCAAACCAGAATCACAATAATAAACCAAATCAAATGTAATACCAAGTTTTTCTATTTATTTATTTAGGTTCATAAATTATACCGAAATATTGATTTGGTTTAATATGTACTGTTTTAAATATTGATCAATATATGATAATCAGTATGGAATGATTATTGTCAAGGTTGGAATCAAGCCTGAATTCACATGCAGTTATGAGTTTAAAAATAAGTTTGTAAGCAGAAAACTACATTTAAAAACAATCCAATCAAATTTAATTATTTTGAAAATCTTTAAAAATTCCAGAAATTATAAATTATCGAAATTTTTACTTTTCAAATGTTTTATAAATAAAATTAACGATATTTATCTAATGAACTCTAGATCAATATTTTCAAAGTATTAAAATAGATAAGCAAATAAAATTAATGAAATCAATATAGTGTTTGTAGAAACAGATAATCGATAAATAAACAGAAACGATTTTAAACCATAAATAAACATTAAAATTGAAAGAATGATAAATAAACGAAAAAATAAACATTTCGATTGTGTGAGATATTGATTGATAAATAAATGAAAAATTACGACAAATAAATCGATTTAATTTTTTGTTTTACAATAAACTCGACTCAATCAGACCGATAATTCATCAAATAACTTTTTCAATAAAGTAAATTAATCCAAAAACAAGTTCAATTGATCGAATATTTACCATAAACATGCAATTATTTATTGGATAAAAGTAAACAAATATATTTATTAAATAATGTTTCCATTTTGTCATTATAAAAAGCAGTGAGCGAAAACATTATTGAATTTGGTCTTGCATAACGATATCATAAACATAGCTGATCATAACATGAAACTTCAGTATTTACAGAAAAGTCTAAATATTTACATTTAAATATCCGTGCACTGTGATAATCGATAAATTCTTATAAAACTGTGCTATTTTAAGTAACTTAAAAATCAATGGTTTCTGCCATAAAATAATTTATATCAGACTCACCAAAATCTTGTTTCAGCTGATCTTAGATTGTGATAAAAATTTGAGTTGGTTTGAACATATTTTTACTAGGAGAATTTGATATTTATTATTGATTTTTCTCGATTTATCTCCAGGTATTGTATTGGTCCAAATTATTATTCTAATCACAACATTGTTAAAACATTATCTATAAGCACACAGATATAAGAGTTGATTATTTTAAAATCCTGCAACGGCAAAAATGTTTTTGAAATATAATTGCCAAAGTATTTAGGAACAATTTATGAAACACAATGAAAATAAAGACTATTATTAATATAAATAACCTTTTAGGTTAAAATTGATAGGCGTCCATTTAGGTATTTATTGATTTCTTAAGATTTCCATTTAGCGTTTAAGAAACTGAGTCGAATTTACAATTTAAGAAATCAGCAAAATAGTAAAATGACTGAATCACCAAAACTTAATACACACATTCAGCGTTTGTAATGTGAAGTATGAAAGATTCCCATGGAAATATCTCTGCTGGACATTTTGAATCTCTATTGGAATATTTTGCATACATAATATATAACAAAGGCTAGTGGTAAAGCAGAGTTGCCCTCTTTTCATGCTCGTTTTTGCTATTGATATCAATCCACAGTTAGTTGCGGTTGATTCGGTAAAGATTGAGTCTTATGGAATTTTTGGTAAGTGGCCATGTCTATTGACGATTTGCAACTTATATTGGATATTGTTTTTAATCTAGCATTAAAGTACAATTTTGTTTTTCATCCACAAAAATGAGCTTATTTATCAATGTCATTTTGGAAAGACAGTTCTGGAAAGGTAACGATAAACCTGTAACCAATGAAAAAGCTTTGTCCTGGTCAGCTTTACCAATATCTGGGGGTTCTATTTGGATACGAGATTGACCAAATTCCTTATCAGACTCTCCAGAAATTCATTAAAGATGTGCAATGTGTTGCATATTCCGATTTGCTTGGTCATCAGAAAATAAAAGTGATTAAATCAATCGTTCTTCCTACGCTGGTCCTTAGTTTTGGAATTTTTTTTAATGTTTTTAATGGCACCCAAGGGATCAAAAGAGGCACTTTTATCAGAAAATTTGACCCCTTGTTATAGAAAGGCTATGAGGAAGATTCTCAGTCTTCAACAGAATTCTGATCATTGCTATCTTTACACGAATAAAGTGCATGGGACTTTGGGACTTACTGGATGAATATAATCTTTAACAAGTTATTTTGGCATCTAAATTGATCAGTGTTCACAATTTTGTGCTTCGGCATATCATCAGAACGTCTCTGATCGAGGTCATTAGAGCTAGTATCCCTGATCGTATTGACTTATTAGGTGATGCCCTTAAATGACTGAAAGGTAAATTGGAACAATCCCATGGCAAAGCCGCTAAGAAATCATGGTAATTAAGAGTATTTGGTGCCATAGAATATTTTAAAATCAATCGTAAAAAATCAACCATATCTTGCACGATTGATACTGCCTCTAGTTTAAGGGTAAACTTATATATCGAAATAGTCTGATAAAACGGATCTTGTTGGCGAACATCAAATGCCTCCTGGTCATGGACTACTTATTCACACAGGCAAATAAAAAGAATCGGGAGCATCAAGCTCAGTCTGGGAAAGGATCACTGAGCACAAGCCCAGATATTTAGTCTCAACTATTGTGGGATCACAGATTCCATTCCACAAAAGACACTCAATACCTTTAGAGTTATTGGAATATTTGAATACTCACTTACAGAGAAATCGATTTCCTAACAGAGTAACTCATACTCTAACAGCAGGTTTTTAAAAATAGAATTACTGAAACATTCAGTAATTAGACGATTTATCCATTCCTTCTAAAAGTCAATTCTAGGTAGTGCCTGAAAGTCTGAAAATCACAAAACCTTTCCGAGATAATTGAGCAACACACATATGAGATATTTTTAGATTCCATCTCATTTTTATCAATTAGCATAAGTAAATTTTTTCTTTAAATTTTTACAAAGAAGTTGTTTCTTTGCTATCGATTCGTATTTCCTATCCTTGTCGGGATGAAAATTAAAATTTACTTCCCTGTTTCGAAACTTTAAATATGGAATACCAACATATTATAACAAGATAACGAACATTTGTTACCTGAGCCAAGAAAATCATTTATTATTATACATCAACTCTTGTCTTTTGAAGGAAAGACCAAATATCGATTTCCTTTTATAAATAATGACGGGTAATTTAATGAAATTGTATTGATAGTTTTTTTAATCCAAATTGATAAATTACAGTTGATTCTCATTTATAATATTTATATCAGACTTTATTTTATTATCTCTATTAGTTCGTGCATTAATAGAAAAAAAAGAAACTCTGAAGGAAACATCAATATGGCATCTATATACAAGAAATTACTGGATGATTAAGGTATTCATATCCATTGATGATCAATGTCTAGAGTTAATATCAAAGACAATTTCTTTTTCCTCACTATCTCATAATTCATCATTCTTTATAGACAATAAGAAAGCCTCTATTTGCTTAAGACAATAGGTGAGGGTTATTTGTATAAAAAAGTGCGTTTTCAATAATAATAATAATAATAATAATAATAATAATAATAACAATAAAAATAATAATAATAATAATAATAATAACAATAAAAATAATAATAATAATAATAACAATAATAATAATAATAATAATAATAGATTTCTTATATTCTCCAGATTATCATCATCAAGTGAATATAACACAAAATAGTATTTAGTCGTTAAAAATTACGTAACAATATATGACGACATAATTTGTAATATCAGTGATTCATCGAAATCGAATTGAGAATTAGGTTTAGAGAAAACATTGCATCGAGGTACAGTAATTGGCTGTGTTTAACAGCGACTTGAAAAATATGATATCACTGTCTGCATTGTTCTATCTGATGCTGAAGACTGGAAGAGAGATATCTGATGAGAATATTATAACTGCTTTATGTAGTTCGAATATCATGCAGAACAACAGCTTTCACATATACTAATGAGACTCATTTATATATTGGATCTGACTCCTTAAACTTCTTGGCTAGCACATATTAGAACTAAACATCGAATATTTGACGTGATGGGTATTCAAAACAGGGTTCAAAAATGTCAATCAAAAATACAGTGAGTGTCCTTTTAAGGAGGTACGGTTCCGCCTCATTCATATACAAAATATGCAATTCGAAGCAAGGCTAAACAAGCTTAACTCATTCATCATATCTTATATCAATAAAAGACAAGTACGGAAACCTCTATTAAACCATATGTGTCAGTGACTAAACATGTATGTTGCAATATTCATATCTTCTTTTATGAGGATTCTTTTCGAAAATGTGCTTATTTGATTAATTACCCTCAAAAGGACACGATATGTTTACATTTCATTTTAATAACACTTATCAGAGCACTGACTGTTTTATCGATTCTTGTTTGCATTTTCTATCGATGATTTATACTTGAATAAACCGCAATAACACTGCAATTCTTTTAAATCCAACAGGGCCAGTCCTTGATTTTAAGTGATTTATGAAACAAGTGGAAGAGAAAATTATACAAAAAATTCTTTAATCAAATATATCCACCAAAAACAACAATTTCAATGGCAATGAATAACTCAAATTTTTCTCCCTTGTAAAAGACAAAAATTAAGTGATGAAAACTCTATAGAAATTTATGGTATTTTAAATAGGCGATTTATATAACCGATATAAATGTTTAAAATGCGTTATTAAATCGCACTGTAACAGTTCATAGATTCATTACCCTTAAACAACTCATTATTGAATGGAAGTCAACGCTAATTCGATCCGTGTTTTGTCTCAGTTTTCTTCTACAATCATTCTTTTGTTTGATTTTTATAATCTGAGTTTTGAAGGATTCCAGTTTATTGATTGTTTGTAGAAAGAATTTTTCATCAAAGAATATTTTGAAACCATTAAATTCTTTTGGTAAAATGGCGCTTTTCATTAAATTCAGCAGCTTTTCTAATTCCAGTATTTATTGATTTAAAAACAACTTCAGATTTTTTATATTTCCTAGCAATTTATACTTCTCATTGATTTGGTTTTAGTGAAATACAACTGAAATATTTTATTGAATTAATGAAAACTTTTAAAAAAATCATTTTAATTTTTATATAGGCCAATTAAATTTGAGGTGTATTAATTTGTGTAACAATCATTTATTAGTATTTATATATTTTGCTTATATACAATAAATGGTATAATCTTATAGAACATCACTCTCATTTTTAATATCAAATGAATGTGCTGTCACCATATTCATAATAAAGATCAAATACTTCCAATCATCATTGGTATAGTTCAAATTAAAGATAAGATCTTACCTTGTCAAATTGGACACTAATGAATTAAAGGATCTCATCATTGGATTGCTATTTACAACTCTTGTCGGACAAAATAAATCCTTTATAACTAGATTTCATTTATTTGTATTTTGTTGTAAGCACAATTTGTCATGCTTTAGCATTAGAATGTGAAGAAATAATGTTGACAACACGGACATTCTGGGCATTCATGAAATCTTATCTATGTTCATTTCCAAAACTACTTTATCATTTGTACGTAATTTTTAATTTATCTTCCATTACCAAGGTTATTAGTAAAAAATATCCTGCCTTTGAGTACCAACGTTCCGATTAAATGAGATAGAAATCTAGGAAGCTTCTGGAATGTCAAGGAATCAGTTAACTACGGCAAGTAGTTCTATGAATTGTTCAGTAGTTTGGGATATGGATATTGAGTGTATGTTATCAGTCTTAAAATGATTGACGTTAAAGGGTTTATTAAAGAAAAATTATTGATTTTACCATTAGCTGAATCATATCACTGAATGATTTTTATTTTGTAGCTTTATATATTGAAGATAAAATTCAACAATCAATTGTTTGTCCATTATTTGAAGCCAGTTTGATATTATTGATAATCTCATTAGCTCCAGTATAGGTACAGCATATAATAATACAAAATAGAATAAAATAATCGATTTGATCGTCAGAAACCAAAAAATTATATTAAAATTCAATATTCTTTTCGAATTAAAAAGTATCTTAAATAAGAAATTTAATTTTCAAAGAAAAATCTGAATTTTTAATTGGTTTACAATGGATTAATTCTCCCTTTCATTGAGATCATGTAAATAGATAATCGATTATTGATAAATGAATCGATATTTATAAAAATGTATGCCATGTGCTAAATGTCTT
>JBBMOY011296983.1:0-15375 GCA_037951405.1 Platydemus manokwari | reverse complement strand
GCTAATGATTTTAGTTAAATATTAACAGTTTAAATATGCAATGCAAAAACGGCCATTATTTTCCCAACAACCTAATACATATTCCTATAATTTTATTTAAAAAATTTTTAAAATATAAAGCCAAAAGGTTCGATCTTTTTGGTGTTTTACATTTGATCATTTGACAATATTAAATTTATCGATAGGTTATTTTTATTTTTAGTAATTTATAGTTTTTCTGCTAGATATCAAATTTTTACAGATTAAATATTTTTTGTGATGTAAAATATTTTTTCCCAATAGTCGTACAAGAGCTAATTATTTGGTTTAATTAACTCGTACCGATTTTTGTGAAAGTGATTTGTGATAAAAACCCATCATCTTATATAGTTGTTGAAGTTCGGTATTTTGTACCTAGGATTTTTTCATCACTCTCACAATTTTTTATTATTTATTTTACTGTGTACATAATGATTATGATTTTGAAAGTTCTTTTTGGTTTTGGTGTTGGATCTTGGGGCTTTTGACAATTTTTGAAGCTGCAATAATCAGATAATGATTGTATGTGTTGATTTATTAATCCACAATTTCGATCTGAAAACCATATTATTCAAAATATCACAACTAAAATCCCAATGAGTATAAGTAAATCTTTTCACAACTCACAATGGTAAATCACACAAGAGGGGATATGCTCCAGAAAATCTAAAATTTTTGTTTGTTACTAAAAATAGAGACAACTCTTACAAAACACAACAGGAAAAAGAACAAAGTTCACAAAACAATTTACAACCAAGTGCAATCAGTCACTTTTCGCACAATTTTGAATCACGAAATTCAGAAGTTTTATTCCAAAACAATTTTTATTACGAGAAGATGCTGTATGTAAAAAATTATATATCAATGATTATCATTATTATTATAAGGTTGTATCCAACAAAACAAAAATTTTTGTTTCAAAGTAAGAGTTTTTTCGGTTTATCAAAGAACAACGAAAAAAAATCCATTTGTATTAAAACCTCAGCTAAATCTATATCATTTAAATTGTTCACAAGTCGCAGAAACAACTATTGGATATATTGTAAATTGCAACCTTTAGCTTTAATAGAATTTCAGTTGTTTTATATTTAGTAACCTTCTTATCTTTGAATTGATCATGAACCAAATAACATAATTATTCACATGTTTTTATATAATCACAACAATATACCTTTCTTCCGAAAGAATCGACAAGTCATTGTTTATGTGCCATAAATTAAATTATTATATTATTGGGAAATTATAGAAACCGATGAGTTCGAGATGAAAGCATTAAATGATAATTCAAAAATAAACATCCTGATTTTTAGTTATACACACTTTAAATCAAACATTTAAGATGAGAAAAATTTATTAAAAATAATTTAAATTGAAAAACTTTAAAGTGAGTAGAAAATTCAGAGGCAATTTCACTTGTCATTAACGACGGTCAGACCCTTAGTTCCCCGACCTCGATATCGTAAATTTGGATTCAAAATAGCTTCGGTTTTCGTAATACATGAAACTCCATCAAATTTCAGAACATAATCATTGGCGCATTTGCAATAATAAGAACCATATGTGTTCATGCAAATACCATGTTGCCTGTCACATGGTGCATATCTTTCGCACTCATTGACGTCTTGACTACAATCTTTTCCTTCAAATGTGCTTGGACAATAACACCTTGACATGTCTCTACATATTCCACCATTAAGACAATGTGGCTTACACATTGTATCTTTCGGTGCAATCTGAACGATATTTTGATAGAATTATGTTTTAATTAGTGAGTTCAAAATATAACCTTGCACGTTTTCTGGTCATCTAAAACCACATATCCAGGAGGACATAAACATTCATAACTACCAAACGTATTTCGACAATCCATGATACAGCGATGATATTTGAATGGAAGTTGACATTCATTGATATCTTCATCACATACATCGCCTTTGAAACCTACTTTACAAACACATTTATTGTTGACACATTTCCCACCATTTAGGCAGAGCTTCGAGCACTTTTCCTCAACTTGTATGCATGATCTCCTATCAAGTGTTGAGAGCTGAAACGGTGGATGACAAGAGCAAGCATACGAACCCTACAAAAAGGTATAAATTATTATTGATTAATAATATGTGATTTCTATCTTGACATTAATTAGTAACTCACGTTGGTATTGATGCAGATTTGTTGGCAATTATGTGTAGGAAGCAAACATTCATCCAAATCTTTGTCACAATAAGTGCCACTCCAGCCAGCTTTGCAAATACATTTTCCATTACCATCACATATCCCATTAACGCAAAGAGAACAAACTGATATACAAGAATGTTGATCATTACTTAACACAAATCCTGGTCGGCATGAGCATCTGAAGAGATAATTATTTGATTTGAATCAATCAAGTAAAAAATGTGCTGTGTTCCTAAATAAACCGATCAGCAAAAAAGCTATTTATGTAGAGAAATTAAATTACAAAAATAAGATTACTGAAAATTTATATTAGAAAACAAAAACCACAATTGTTGGTTTTTTAATTCTCCACTAAAATCTGAACATATCGACATTGACTCATTATCACTCAAATCATTTTGTAAGGAAAGAAAATTTATAACCTCGTTGTATAATGGTTGCTTAAACAAAGAAATACATGTAGGAACGCCACTCTAATTTTGGAAAGTATTTTTACAGTTGTTTTGAGCTACACTATAATCGCATATAAACTCCTATAAAATGAAAACACGTTTTTCATTTCACTTACCTGTACGAGCCAACTGTATTGGTGCATTCATGTTGACAAAAAGGTAATTTACATTCATCAAAATCTTCTTCGCAGTACTTTCCTTTGAATCCTTTGTTACATCTACAAAATCCATCCCTTTGACATTTACCATTCTTACATCGACTACAAAGATCAACTCTACAAGAACGTCCATCATTTGAAAGTATATAATTGTCAAAACAGCCACATCTATAACTACCAATCTCATTGATACACAAATGTTCGCATCGATGCTGATCAGAAGTGCATTCATCAATGTCTTGATCGCAACGATCACCAGTGAACCCTGGTCGACAGGAATGATTGGCAAATAGAACACAGGATCTTTGATCATCATTTAATTGATATCCGATTGGGCAACTACAGTAGAATTTTCCATAGGTATTCGTACATTGAAACTGACAGATAGTTGCATTTTCACATTCATTAATATCAGTTTTACAATCTTCACCACTGAAACCAACAGGACATGGAATAATTTCACAAGATTTTTTATCTGATAGCAATCGATAATTTTTATTGCATGCACATGAAAACGATCCAATTGTATTGATGCATTTTTGTTGACAATTATGAATTTCCCATGAACATTCGTTTATATCTTCATTGCAACGTGAACCAGTAAATCCTGGTTGACAAATACAACTATTGTTAACATTACACATTCCATTATTTTCGCATTTCGGTTGACAAACATTGGGAAAACAAGATCTTTTGTTTGACTGTAATGTGTTCCCCTCAGAACATGCACAATGAAAAGACCCTGGCGTATTAACGCATAATTGTTCACAGCCGTGATTGTATTTACATTCATCAATATCAGTTGAGCAATCTTTACCATACCAACCTTGAAAGCAAAAACACAACCCATTAATGCAATGTCCTTTACTGCTACAATTATTTATACAAATTCTTTCACAAATTCCATTGGTCTGTAAATGAAATCCTTCCATACATCTACATTGGTAGGAACCAGGAGTATTAATGCATATATGATGACAAATTTGCCTCTGGGAACATTCATCTATGTCTTCATTACAAAGGTCCCCTTTCCAACCTGACTTACAATTGCATTTATCTCCTATCAATTCCAAAGTACCATTTGAAGAGCACTCTTTTTTATTGCATGATTTTCCGTCATCATTTAAATTATATCCTGGTCGGCATGTACATTGAAATTTATCTCTTCCTTCACCAATACATATTTGTTGACAAGTTCTATTACCCATTTGCCCTGGAGAACAGGATCCGATTTCGAATTGACATTCATCTCCATCAAAACCATCAGGACATTGACATTTTCCCAAAATACATTTTCCTCCATTAAGACATCTTTTCGCACAGATTCTCAGATCAATGCAATCAATTTTTGGTTCTTTTTCTCCACATACACAGTTAAAATCATTGATTCTCTTATCAACGCTGCAGCCATAAGTACAAACTATCCGCTTTTTCAATTTGCACAATTCAGCATCCATAATTGAACATCGTTCTCCATGATATCCGGTCTGGCAGTAGCATTTACCTTTAACACATATTCCAAAATCTCCACAATCCGGAGTACAACTTTCATCCGTAGCCTTTTTAACACAAACGATTTCAGAACCAAACATCACTTGTTTTTGATCTACATCACATTCGACATTTTGTTTAGGACATATACGATGAGTATTTACGCAATTCGGTTGACCGCATCTGATTTCTCTGCAGCGTCTCGGCAAACAAAACGGTGGCTGGCATGGAACATTGCCGAAATTTTGCAAATCGCTATTGAAATAATCCGATTCTTCATCGAATCGGTTTCTGTAAGTCCAAAATTTCCCATTTTCATTCCATACATATTGATAATTAGCTTGGCGTTGTTGTCGTAGTTTCCATTTGGGTTGCACACGGCGTTTTGTACGAATTATACTTTCCCACGGTTCTCTGGTAAAACGGTCCTGTTCGTTAAGTTTTGGCACTAAATCGAATTTCAAAAATCGATTATTCTGTGAAATCACTTGTTGATTTTGAGAATATTTGAAAAAATCATTCAAATTCAAACCGTAATTCGTTTGGCAATAATCACAAAGAACGATCAAAAATCCCAATAGAAATATCTCCTGTTGCATTATTAGTGATTTCATGATTGTTGGAATCGAAAAATCTGATGGCATCAACAGATGGTATCAATTTTGATTCACCAGAATCACAACCAGTGATCATGTGGTTTTATTATTAATGAATGATTCAGAATTCGATGTCGAATGTAAACCAGTTCAGTTTTCTTTGGATGAAAAAAAATAATAGATAATTATTGCACGGATTCAGGTTTGTTTACATTTATTCTGTTAATTACGATCTAGTAGATTCATCAATGCAAACTGTCAATGAAATGTGAACGGGGAAATATAACAACATCAATCTTAATCAAAACTGACTTGCTGGTTTATTTGAAATCTGAACTCTGTATTACAAATAATCATCACAAATATTTGCAATTATTATCAATTACAACCCACTTGTTGGGATCATTATTTCTTTAAAAAATAATGATGTGGAATCATTTATATTATCACTAACTAAATCAAATTCCGTTTCCGTAAGTATGACGGATTTTGCATCAATATAATTATTTATATATTACATCAATAATATATCAATAACTACAAAGTTATTTTAGAAATGGTCATTCATTTCAAGATTGTTTTCAAAATTCATTTCCTAATTAAAAGCTTGAACCCACCATTTCAAGAAAAAGATAATAATGTTTGTCAAATATATTAGAGGATTTTTTTTACTGCAACATACAGTTTTTATTCAGGTCAATTGTAATAATTATTAATATAAAACTCGAAATAAAATCACAATTTAAAGGTGGCTTTAAAATTAAAAAAAATGTATTCAATAACATTTCAATATCAACCCATTTCGAAAATCGTTTTCAATAATATTTAGGCTTCATTTTAAACACAATATTCACCTTCAGTTAATTTTCATTTTGAGCATAAATTACCCTAACAATTCAAAAGCTTTGATATGGATTTTATAACTGGTGTTATCTTCTTGTTCAAGTGTAAATATATTTTGTAAATTACAGGAATTTAGAGAGACAACTTAAATCTCCATAACTTCGTTGAATAACGTTTCTAAACTGGTATAAACATTAAATAAACTGTTTGCCAATTCCATTGTTCCATCAACAGAAGAAATATTTTTATAAGCTAAAAATAATGAATTTGCACATAGGAACCCTTGTTTTAGCACTTTTAACATTTCTATGCTTACGCAGCCATACAGGTAAGACAATGAACTAATCATTGTTGACGTATATGGTAAACGACAATGGGAAAAGAGACATAGCCACACAACAACACACACAGGAATTAACCAATCCCACACATACAAAAACCAATAAGTCCAATAGAAACTGAAAAAGTAAAGAACCAATCAAAATGTGATACAGACGCACCAAAAATTTACACACAGATCTGGAGTATAAATACCGATATAAAGATAACCAACTGCAAGTTGGAAGCAAAGTTTTGATTACGTGTTGAGACATTGCATTAAATTTTGTAAGCTGTACTGAGTAGTGCGCGTCTAGTCGTAAGTGAAGTTTTAGTTGTAAATTTGTGATATTTAGAAATAAAGCTTAAACCTTCGACTTTTGGAGTCAGCAATTACTTGGTTATTCAAAATCATGACCCCAATAAATTCATTAAAAATCGATTCTTCACCATCGTTAAGTCGCTTCGTGCAAGTCAATCATAAAGTGAAAATCATAATTTTTGAGAAAATTAATCGAATATCATCCACTAACCCACAGATAACATTGTTGAGCCTGGTTAGAATCCAATAGTCTTACTGTTTAAATCAAATATAGCAAAACTTTATCGAAAATGAGTATTTAATATATTTGCTGATGAATCTAACTGTTATTTTTGTTGAAAATATCACAACAGAGATTCACATAAGATTTCGCAAGAAAATTGAAAACTGTTTTCTTTCTTCTTGATTTATTGTTTATGATTTGTAAACAAAATTGTTTACCTTTACCATCTGAATTAAATACCTGAACGATTATATCAGATAAATAATTCAAAATCTGTGATTGTGAAATATTCATTCCTAATAATGAATATTTAAAAGGAACTTTGTTAAAAAATTATCGAGTATTTTCTCTTTCTAATGAGAACAAAGTTTTCCTTCGAAAGATTTTATTAAATTGGTTATTTCTAAATCATTAATTTTATCTTTGCATATTATCAAATCATTTAATTCAGAAAGCATCAATTCCAATATTTCAATCATATATTTTACAGGTATAATTTTCTCTAAAAGTATTATCGACCAATGGTTTTCAATTTGGTTCTGCAAGATTTGTAAACTATTATTTCTGTATTGATTAATAGACATTTAAATGAACCCCTTCCTGTCTATTGAAAATTTTGTTTTTTTCTGAAATGAAAGTTTTTTTTATATAAGAATCATAGAAATTGCCATTACAGTCGGCGAATATTATCAAATTTTCACCCAATATGAATTCATAACATATTGTGCAATAAGATGTATCATTAGAATTTGTGTTGATTTATTGAAAATGTACCACAAAATAAAAATATTAATGGATAAATACTGAAAATATTAATAAATATTTGAAAAAATTTTAAAGAAAATTTTAATTTTAAAATAATTATGGTGTGTCACATCTTTTTGCTTTTTTGTATAAAGAATATTTAAATAAATGTTGGGGTTCTGGCCCAACTAGTTACTTAAAACAATTAATTTACATTGAAAAATATTTGTATAACATTTGCATGTCAGCACGTATAAAATATGTATTAATTTTTATTTAATTTTGCATGTATTTTTATGATTTTACTTCTCTTGGATTTTTGAGCAACAACTATTCGGAAATATTGATATTTATAATAATAATTATTTATTAATAATTATTTGTCACTAACAGTGACAAATAAATTGTCAACTGTTTCCGCGCATGAAAATTCTATAGCAGAATAAAATATATCGCTCGATTGAATTTAATCGAGAGATATTTTCTCTGTCTAATAAATTTATTCGGAGAGAATTTCTCTCTCCAGTGAATAAATTCTATCGATAAAATAATAAATATTCACTGGCATTAAATTTAGTAGCAGATAATATCTGCAAGTAATTCACTGCCTATATAAGGCAATGATTTCAATCAACACTGCCATCATTTTCACGGACATAGTTTTCGACACCACTACGCTGCTATTATTTTCGCTGTTACATCAAGTAGAGAAGAACCATCATTCAAATATTCATTCAACGCACTAAAGAAGATCATCAGGTGCTGAAGATCAATTTTCCTTTATATGCCCGTCATTTGCTAGAAGACCCAAAGTAAGGCCGTACCTATAAAATACTTATCTATATTATATACAGTATCTTGTATCTCATATTATAGAACTTGTTGCTCAAACATCTTTGGTATTCGGTTTTACTCCAAGAGAAGAACGTATTAACCGCTATCATCTTGAAATTGTAAGCCATCTTGAAAACATATTGTTGTATAGTGTAGTTTTAGCATCAATGTTTTTAGTTTATTCATTTTATGTTTGTTAATAGTATTGATGTCATATTTAATAAATATTTGTAGCGTTAAAACTTAAGTTTTCTTAATAATATAGGGATCATAAAATCATAGTTTGTAATTATTGTAAAGAAATATAGTTAATAATTTTAAAAGGGTTTAATTATTTTTGACAATGATTATTAGGTTAAATAAAATATATCACTACTGCCACACCTATTGTCATCATACAATAAGGCTGTGCAAGGTGAAAGAACAACAATATAAGGTAAATTACGCCCGTGGCCTTAATCAAGAACTCATAGGGACTGATTAAGATGGTAGTAATATCAAATAAGATTAAGCTTATTAAAACAAATAATTCAATAAGGCCCAAATGTAACAGTTTGATACCTAGTAGAAAATTATATAGATTAATAAAAGAAAAATAACCAATCGATAAATTTAATATTTGTTAAACTATAAATCAAAAGTAAAACTCCAAAAGGATCAGACTTTTAAAATACATAAAATTAAAATTTTAGGAAACGTAGTAGCGTTCTTCACGACATACCAATTAATTAACAAAATCTTTAAATGTGAACCAATCTACGTGTATAATAATATTAATTCCTAGATAAATTTTATAAATAATTTGTTTTCTTTGTCATTTAATTAAGTGATAAAGTTTATAAATCTAAATGAAATAACTCAAGCTGTTGAGTTGTCTAACATCAAATTAACAACAACCATAACCCACCAAAATGATATTGTAAGATTTATGGGGTTTCCTAATTGAACATTTTCCGATTCTCCAAATTAGTCATTTATGGTCATTAGCATAAAATAGGACTTCTACTTTATCATTTAAATATTTGCTCATTGGTGAATTCAAACACACAGCTTTTACATCTCGATTATTATCACTTGATATTATTGAATATTATAACATAAGCACTATTTCACGGGTCCTATCAGGAAACAATTTTTAAACATACTTTACTACATTTTTAATTGCAATAACTTTTTCCTGTCATATTTTATAAAATCTCATGTTGAATAATTAATGATTTTCCGTTGATTCTCAATGTGATCTTTGAATCAAATTATTAACGGTCATAACGTAGAGTCTTCATTGGAAGGGAAATGAAAGAATTAGCAATATGTTTGGGAATAAAACAAGAATTTATCTCCCCATACCAACATCAGGCAAA
This sequence comes from Platydemus manokwari, assembly GCA_037951405.1. Taxonomy (NCBI): domain Eukaryota; kingdom Metazoa; phylum Platyhelminthes; order Tricladida; family Geoplanidae; genus Platydemus; species Platydemus manokwari. The sequence continues at coordinate 5,837 of JBBMOY011296983.1, read as the reverse complement.
TGACTTAGCCGAAAGGATGAGTAGGACGATGTGCGACTTGGTGGTAACCACGATGGCTTCAGAGAAAGACTTAGGATAAATTAATACCGCTGATAGAATTTATCATCAATGCGACATATCAAAGTTCAATTCAACATTCAACAGTAGCCACAAACTTAAAGAAAAATTCGATGCTGAGAAAAGAGGTTGTAGAATTTTCACAGTTGGAGAAGAAGCTTTAGTGAAGAAAGAACCACATAGTATAAAGAAGAACGGGGAGATCGTTATGAAGGTTCTCACAGAATTTTGATATTTTTAAGTCCACATCAAGTTCTTCTTGATTTCCAGGGATAGCCAAAACCTCAAAGAATTGAATGGCTAAAAAGGATCTCAAAAACAACGGGAGAGGGAAGTTAGATAAAAAAATGAGATTTGTTTAAATATTAGAAAAACAAACTTTGTAATTTTGAAATAGAATAAAATATTTATGAAAACGAGTTGTCTTTTTACTAATATTAAATTCCGTATTTCGCGTTAGTGTCACATTATCGAGCTGTGTCACAAAACATCTTAAAGTTAAAGGTTCGGCTTCTAGAGTTGAAGTTTGCAACCGTTTTCTTTCCAGAAGTTGTAGGTGTCATCGTCTAGGTCATTTTTATATTTTTTGTATAGTGTAGTTTTAACCAAAACATTTGTTGTATAATTCTATTTTGTTGTATATCTCGTAGTGAATAAACGTTACTGTAAACGGAATTTGTTGAGTTGTTGATTAGATAGGATATGGGATAGGACTAATAAACAAATTGAGACTCATTTTGATTAAATTGTGTAAATTACATTTGAGACTGATAGTTATAAAATATAACGATTGGATCGTTGCTGCCTATCATAGTATCTCCACATAGTATTGATAGCGAGGTGAAGAAAGAAGATTATAAGATAAGGTTTAGTTGTGTACCTTAAAGGGTTGATCAGATCTCACACTGACTGGTCAAGACGGCATTGATTCACAATAAAATATTGAATATAGAGACTGATAATAAAATTAACCAAGCAACCTCCAAACACGAACAATTAAATAAATAATATAGAATATTTATTTAGGAATATTCATTTGTTGATTTAAATCAAAAATTATAAATAGTAAATAATTTCCTGAGAAGGAAGAGAGTTTTTCTACAAGCAAAATTCACTATAAAGGCCAAGGGAACCAGTAGTCGAGTACCAGTAATTCAGAAAGAAGAGAAAGAAAATTATTGAGATATTTGACCAAGAAGATTATTTATTTCTTGAATTAGTGATTTGACCTAGGAGCAGGAGTCAATTTATTTGTTTTATTTTTATTATTAATAAACATCGTGATTTGTATTATATCTTGAATATTAGTAATGTATTAAGTGAAGTACAAATTGTGAAGTGTGTAATATTCGAGTACAATGGTACCGAATATCGGTGTTACAAGGAAGAAACAAGTACTATGCGTCCGTAACTTATTGTTGCACACGCTAGTAAGTAGCTAGATCAGGAGTAGCTCCTCTGCCAGTATTCGAAATGTGTGTACCGACACGATCAATATTTTATTGACGAATTGGTAGTTAAGGGTTGTAATTTTTTGTGATTGGTGTTGTATATTGTTGCGTAAAATAAATCTTAGCGAACAACTCTGTCTTTTAGAGTCAGATAATTAGAATTATTTGTTGAGCTCTTCATCAGGTAGACTAAACAATGTTTTAACATAATAAAAATATCTGATAGTAAATGATAAGCATGTATTCTGCTTATAATTTCTTCAGCTAATAATTTCTATTTAAATTTGTTATTTAATTCTGCCTCTCTTTTTAATCTAACAATAGCCTGAATTTTAATTGTTGTGTTATTTAATTAAAATTTAGTTTAAATTAAATACTTGTAAAATTGTATTAATTAAAAAATTCGATTTCAAATTCTATTACTTATATGTTATAATTATTTTGTTTCGTTTTTCGTTGGGTTTTCAATTTTTCCGTGGGATATTTTCCATTCAACCAATGAAGAAAAATTGTGAATTAATAATTTTATCTAATTTTAAATGAAACATTGTTTTTTTGTCACGAAAATCATGAAGATATTGGAATCCATTTGTTTCCGTGGAAGATTTGAAAAGATCAAATTAATTTTTTAAACTGAAATTATAAATAAATGAATTTCTATCATTTTATTTAAATTGTTTCGATCAAATTATTCTTTCATACTGGATATTTTTATTTGAGTTTCGATTTATAAAATAGAAAAAATTTACATTTTTTTAAAGATAAATAACCAAAATTTTAAGAATAAAAGTAATCAAAAATTGTATTAAAACATTACGATTAGTTTTAGATAATTAAACAAGGCGTTATTTTCAGTAAAATTTTCAAAAACAACTTATCAAACCGAATCAAACGAAAGCAACTTAAGCTTATGAGTGTAGTCTTCTTGAAAATGTCAAGTTTTGTCATCTGAACTTAATGTGTGACGGACAAAGAAATAATAGGATAAGAAATTTTTTGTACAAAAAATACAATCAAAATTTGTGGAAAAATAACTGATACATAATTTCAATTAATTCAACGAATTTTTCAATTAGATAATTAATAGGAAAATACTAGGTTAAGTTAGAAGTTTCCGAATAATAAAATGTCTAATTTAACCAAATATTCGTTAAAAGAATTCAAAACTGGGTAGGATTTTACAGAATTTTACTTTGAAGTTTTGATTTAATAAGCAAAAATATCTTATTTTATAGGTATATCTATTATTAGACTTAATGTGCAACGAGAATCTCAAATAATATTAACAATAAAATATTCTTAATAAAATTAATCAAATGAAAATCATTTTAAAACTATATTTTGTCCCTATTCGACATTCTAGAAAGTGAAATATTAAATGAATTGTGCCAAAAGATCAAATATCACAATTATATATAAAATTAAGTTTTAAAATCATCTCTTACGAGAAAATTCATCATTAAGAAAGTAGGTCAAAGGACCCCTTTTCTTAACTAAAGCCAATTTTTAAATTAAATAAACACTTCATTTTTGAGTGATATTATTTTCTCAATAACTAGGAATTTTAATTGCCTTGTACAACTGAAACTGAAAAAGTTCTCAAAGTATTTAATAGTAAACAAAGCAGCAAAAGTTCAATGATTGAAACAGTCTAGAATTAACATTAAAATATTATTTAATTTGTCAAATTTTAAATAACTTTATAATAGAAAATTGAACCATTTTTTTTAAATTGAGTTATTTTTATAATTTTTAAATGCCTTTTTATATTAAAGAATTATATTATTCATGTGACTCATTCAATGTCAAATTTCGATAAACAAAATTGGAATAAAATAGTTACACATGATAATAGTCTGAGAGCTCTGTTTTTGATCACAAAAGATTTCAAAGTGCTCAATTGGTACCTAACGTTTTTAAAAATTATTTACAATATATTGAGTTTAAAAATTATTTTTAGGAGTCGCAATCGGGATCAATTTAAGGAAACAAATTAAGCAGAACCTGTAACCGAATATATTATGATCCAGCTTATGAGCTCTACTTTCAAAGTATTAAGTAACCATCACGTTAAATGATTTTTTCAAATAAATTCAAAAAAATTGAAAATTCAGCTTAATAAGAATGATTATTAAATTATATATTTTAACTTTATAAAAGATTCTTGAAATCAGTTTTACACCGATAATAATTTAAAATAGTTTAAAAATACCATAATAGGCTTGCTTTTGACAGCACTTTGAGCTGTCAATATTAGAAATTAAAAAAAAAGAATACAATTCGTCAAATTATTATTTTACCTCTATATACATTGATAATGTTTTAAATTGAAAAATATCACTTCGAAATGAAACCAAAAAGATTTAAAATAAATAATTCACGTGTTAATTTCAGTTTACCTTAATTTCCTAGTCTTGATCAGAATTTTATTTAAATAATTAATTTGATTTACACAAATGATGTTTTCCGATCTCACTCATTTCCGTTTGATGGGAATCTTCAGATTTTCAATAAATATTTCGTTTACTCTTTAGATTATTGTTTTATAAAACCTTTTGATTAAAGATACCAAAACATTTATTGTTCATATGATAAGTACAAAAAATGAAAATAATAATTGTTTTTATTATTGTTTCTATAATTTTATTTCTGCTCTTAATGAAGAAATTAAATTTATTTGAGTTCACTTTGTGAGAGAATACAATTTCCAAATACAAAAATAGAAATATAAAGTATTCCACCTAAAAACAAAATTAATAAAATAATAAATTGAAATCAAATAAATTAGTTTATAATAACAGAAACCAGAAAAATAATGGAATAAAAATAGTATTAATAAAATCTAATAGAATGAAAAAATAAAAACTAATCAGACCACAGTATAAAAGACACGAGACCAAAATCAAATTGCGTTTTACGAAATCTAACTATTGAATTTTTCGAACCTCATTGGCTTCTTATAAAGCTTTCATTTTCAGTAAATCAAAATGTTTTAAATAATCAAAAGCCTACATCCAACCATTTCTCTTTATTAAATAAATATCATTTCCAATAACACATCACATATTGAAATTATTTGTTTACAATCATTTTAGACCTGCATGTTCACTCCAGTCGTTTCCGACTCGGATATTTAAGAATTTAAAGAATCCCTTCTAGTTGTCGAAACAAGTACTATCTCAATACCCTTCACTTTGATTCAGTCCGTAAGCCGTTTTATATACCACGCATTGAAAACTAACTGAAAAGTCATAAAACCAAAATATATTTTAATTACAATCATTCAAACAAATTAATATTTTATAAAATCTGATTTAAAAATTTTTCAAATTTCAGTCCATTTTAAACCTCTTAGTCTTGATGAAAAACTTTGAAAAAATCCTTAAATAACTTCAAAATATTAAAAGAATTCTTAAATGTCAATTAATATCTTTAAACGCAAACTCCCAATAACTTTCACAAATGATACATTTTGATATTACAGGGTGTTTGATAAATTTATTATACAGAGTTATTGATTTCCAAAGTAGATCAATTATTTATGCATAAGCTTATAATTAGAATTAAATAATATTTTGACCATTTCATTTGTAAGATTGTATGAAATCAGCGTTGTTTGCATTATCAGGTTTTCTTTGATTTACAAACATAGTAAATTCCTTTAATCTTTATATTGAAAGTCCGAAAATATAAAATTTAATTTATGAATCTAACTCATTAGATTGCATATTGGACTGCGACTATGATGGATGGTCGCGTCTCAATCAGATAATTAATTAAAAATAATAATAATGTCATAATTAATTATACTGATTGTATAAAGTACATATTGTCAATATTATATAAAATTACATAAAATTTTTGTTTAAAAATTATTAGATAGTAAGCATATTGGAAATATTTTATTTTACGTTATGTTTTCTTGTTTCATTGTTCCAAAGTGCGTAAGCACTACAGTACCTCTTTAAATAGGTTTTGTGCTTTTTTATTTTATTCAACTAAACATTATTTTATTGTGTTTCAATTCAGTAGCTATTTAGTTATATACTGCATATGTAGCGGTATTTTGACTACATGGAACTTAACTATGTCATCTTATCTGACACCTGCCACATTATACTATTCATACTGAAGAATAAGTATGTTTTCTATGAAAATTTATATTTAAATGACAAATAATAGTCAAGACAGTCACCAAATCGTTCATTCAGATAATTGAACAAAAAGGAACAAGTGAAGTACCGATTCACAAATAACAGTTTTAAAAATTTTCTGGTTGTAATACAATTTACCCATAATGCGTATAATGCCATTCTGTTGCAGTTCCTA
>JBBMOY011295872.1:0-15381 GCA_037951405.1 Platydemus manokwari | reverse complement strand
TGCAAAACAAAACACAATAAGAATAAGCATAAACATCGGTAAATAATGATGTAAGTGATAATTTTGAATCAATTAAAACTTTATTCAGAAAATAATAACCAATAAGAATATTAGGAAATAATTGATGTATAAACTTATTATAAATATTAACCACCGCTAATCTAATTCCTGATATATTTTGAGACTTATTCTTTTGCTGAAAAAGAAGCGAAGAATTATTCACTCGAAGAATACTTGAAAGCTAATTGTATTAAATTGTCTTTTTGCATTGTCTTCTGTGTATTGAAGAAAACTCAAAAGTTTGGAGAAAATAAATTTGTGGAAACGTTGAACAATTGAAACTTAGTCGAGAGAAAGTTGGCAATCTATTTATATTTATAAATAATAGGTTAATTATTATTAGTCTATCTTAATTAATTAATTAATATTTTCAGGGGATGACGGAATTAGAAAACATAAAATCAATAAAATCAAAAATCAGTTTTTGTTGTTATTGTGTCTATTTCATTTAAATTAGTAAAAGTTATCGATTTCGCTTATTTATTCATATTTATATAGCTTATACACGCAGCATACACTTCCTCACCGTGACAAGTCAAATATTGATGGAATTATCTTACCATATATCTACCATTACAGTTAATAAACTATCCCGACATCATCAATTCCATCTTTGAAAATTATCGGTAATTTCTTATGGAACGGAACGTAATGATATTGCAAGTATTATTTTGGTTATGCATCAATCTTCTTTAAATTAAAAACGAATTTGCTTCGTCTCTGCAACGTACTTATTCTTCATTTACATTTGTGTTGACTGACCAGCTTCTGTAGCCATTACGCCCTTGAGTTAAGGCCAGGATTTCTATTAAATTTCAGCCATTATGACTTTCTAATTTTTTTTAAAAAATTATATTATTTATTATAATACGGGTGGGGTTAAGGCGCAATACTCAACAATGGTAATTGATTATTGGAAAAATTTTATTGATTGAATAAGAATTTTTTTATTTTTAAGGTTAATTTTCGTAATTCGAATATTGATTAAAGTCATCAAATATCATTGATAGTGTTAAAAATATTGTTTCGTACAACCCCAAGATGAATAAATAATAAAATTTACAAATTGTTTACAATTTCCAATGACTCCTCTAGAAGAATAAATAGAAGTACTTAATAGAAAACCAGCAGTAAAGTTGGAATTAAAGGCCCTACAGAAGTCGACAAAGAACATTGCGAAAAACCAGAAAATGATAATAGAATAATCATTTATAAAGTATTGCATACATATTGTCAGCAAAATCAAATTGATTAGTACTTGAAAATCAATTGAAACATAAAACCTAGGCCATAAACGTCGTATATTAGTCTCTAATAAGTACTTTACCAGCCACCAAGAATGATACTTACCTTGTTCTGAAACTGGGTGAAAACAGACAATAACGCTCATCCTAATTACGAAATTCGAAATACATAAATCAACGTCAAAAATAATCGAGCACACCAACATTTTGTAAGCTAGCAAGTGGATATTCACACATCAAGTTACTTTATTATATTTCTCTTAAACCGTTTTTACCATTTTCTTGCAGGATTAAAATGATTTAAACAATCGCAGGATAAAGGGTTTTTAAAACCAACTTTCGTTGTTTTAATTTTATTCAGTCAAGTAGTAGAGTCGAAGTAACAACTAATTATTAATTTAATCAAATTCAATCAAACCATTATCATCAGATTCGTTGCTGTACGCTTTTCATTATTTTCATTTTTAATTGTCTTTACTGTTCTGACTTTGAAACCAAGGCTGATGTAACAACCAATTCAATCTCAACCGCGAAACTTATGATAGTGTTCATCTTGAAAAAGAAAATGATTTTGGAAATTGACATTGGAAATCTTATTTTAGCACTTTAAGCATTTGTATGGCTACACAACCATGCATATATCCCTATCAACCAATCACCGCCAACTTAGATTTAAAATGATAATTCGAAAAAGGGACATAACCACACAGTAATACACACATAAGGATTGACCAACCCAGAAATTAAAGATCAAATTAAAATGTGATACAAAAATGCCCACAAATCTCAAGTATAAATACCAATGTAAAGATGTACAACTACCAGTTGAAAACCTAATTTTCGTTGTAATTTTTAAGATGTTTGTAGAGGCTCTTGTATCTTACTGATCAGTACGTGTTAACGAAAATACAGATTGCAACCTTAGATTCTTTTGTAGTCAATAATAGAGATATTTAGAAAACAGTTTATTACCAGGAAACATACGATGTTTTTCTTATAAGCATCAAATCAATGGGCTAACCACTATAATCAGTGTCTGAGTCATGCCAATGATTTTATGTTTTGTAATATGAACCATGGAATCATAAGAAAGTGAAGAACAATGTGAATCTACTAATAGAAAATGCCTATTCAATGAGAATTATATTCCCTTACTTCTTGCAGTGCAATCATGGACATTCGCACAATTTACCCGAGCACACCGATAAAAATAATATTCGGCTCATCGATTTTCATATTGTTTTGTACTACCACCCAAGCTATTACTTATTTCTCCTAATAGCAAATTATCCTGCTTTGAGTATTATCTTTTTGACTCAACAATATCTTTCACTATTGATATCTTATCTATCATGTCGATAGACATTACTGCAAATTTTTGGAAATATAGGCATATAATGGTTGTAAATATGTTGTAAACTTCCTTCTGTCCTTTTAGAGAATGGAAAATCCGATTAAAAAATATAAAATAATTTAAAATAAATATCTTAAAATTTATTCATTAAAACAAACAAAATAAAATTTTAATACAAATTCTATAATGGCTATAATGCTATCAAAATTGCCGGCCATACAATTGTTGGGAGATCTGAGAAAACCAACAGTGACAATACCATTTTTGTAAATGTATTTTGTTCTAAAGAATTATTAAAGCTTTTTACTTTCTAAGTATATTTTGAACTTATTTTTTTCTGAAATTATGAGTTTTGGATCTAAATGCAATTTATTTCTGTTATTTAAAAGTACTATAATTAATTATAAAATGTATGTACTGTAAAAGTAAACTAATCCCATTAAAATTGAAAATAAAGTATGAATAATTTCATCAGAATTGAAAAATATAGAGTGAATAATCGTAAATAACAACTAATAAATTATTATCCAATTCATTGATAAATTAAATTCATAATTAATAAAACGATGATGTCGAAAATATCGTTTGATTTCTCTTGGGAATAAAATTTCACATCCGAAAATATCTAAAAACCATTCTTGAAAGAGATAATTAATTGTTAAAATAATTATAATAAGAGCATTATTATAAGAGAATTAATGATAATAAAAACCCTGAGATTTAAATACGTTAAATTCAAGCCCTTCGTTAATAAATAAAAAGCAAAAAACCCTTTAGGAAGAAAAATAATAAACTCAATTAATTCTAAAAATAGAAACCTTTTAAAAAATTATGTTCTATATTTCCAATTAAATCTTAAGGGAGTATTTTAAAATAAATAAGTTTGTTGGGGATCTGGACCAGCTGAAAAATTAACAATTATTATGTGTAATAATTATTAACAATTGATATGATTTGTGTATAAAATTGTAGTAATTTATAAACTGTATCGTAGTAATTTATATTTGCTTATAAAACATGTAGTAATTTATATTGACGTATAAAACTAATAATTAATATGAATGTATAGTGTAGGAAATTTTATATTTTTAAGTGTAACATTTTCGGTTAAGGCAGTGAACAATATGTAGCATTTTATAAATGTAACAATGTATTTTTAGGAACATAGTTCAAAATTCGTTTCGTTACGTTTTAATTTTCGATACATTTTAAATTGTATCGTTTTTATCATTTTTTGTTTAATCAATTATTCATGTTAAAGACCAAAAGGCAGTTAATTAAAACAATATATTAATAATTATAATATTGATAATTTATATTTATACTTGGTTCTGGCATAAAGGGGAAATAAAAGAATATAAAATAAATTTTCTTTATAATAAAATCTTAGAGTTAAAGTTAAATATTTAACATTAAAGGGAAATCCTCGGGGAATAAAATAGTATTGTAGCGAAATAAATCATTGTGTAGAATAAAAATCATATAAATAGAGGTTCAAAACATTAGAATCTGCCCCCCCCATTTTGAGAAACCACTAGATTGTGTAAGAAGATTTACGAGGCCCATAATTATTCGAAGCCATTAGTAGGAGATTGCTCGTCAACAGTATATGTCATTTGCCAAGCTAGTAAGTTCGATTGTTCTAGTATCTATAGTACTCATGGTTTATTATTCGACTATAGAGCTGTGCTCACAAAACACTCTGAAGAAAGGTAACCTGGTTTTACTCCAAGAGTTGGATGTATTAACCGTCTTTTGTTTGGAATCGTAAACTAGTCTTGAACAATTTTTATTATTTGTATATTGTAGTTTTAAACTGTATTTGTTGTTATGTATTTAATAAACGTTTAGTGTAGCAGGAGTTGAGTTATTGATCGAGGATTGTATAATAAATAGGTGTAAAATATTGAGACCGATAAAATTAGAAACCCTTTGTATCATTGTTGCCAATCAATTTTATCATCATATAGTTTTGATTGCGAGGTGAAAGAACAATAACAACAAGGTTTAATAGGCTGTATATTGGGATTGATTAGAACTCATTTGAGACTGATCAAGACAACGGTGATCCACAATAATCAATAACAATAGTTTTGAGACTGATTAAAACAAAATATTCCAACAAGCCCGAATCACGTCAGGTTTATAAAACCAAGTGTTTATTCTAGTTCAAAGTTACTAAAATCTAAGCATTGCTCGGTTAGATAAACTACAAATTTTTTCAAGATGGCGGCGATGTCCCGTCTCTTGTTTTCGTCTATAATGGTTCTCAAAATATATTCAGATTATTATGATTCTTTTTCTGCTCTTAGTTGAAGGATCTCAGTGTAAGTAGTTGTTTCTATGCTTTATGTCAAGGTTAGTTTTCCATTATATGTAGATTTGTTACTGCTAGTGTATTCGATAATATCTTGCTCTTTTTTGGTGCCAGTTCACTTATTTTTTTCAAGCTCAATGTCTACCTCTTCTACATCCAGGTCAATGTATTTGTACTCTTTTGTAGTATTCTTCGGTATATTCCATTGATTCTAAATTATTGAATGAATTACAGGTATTTGCTATACTTAATTATTTTGGTTAAACTCATAAATTTATAATAATATACCCACATTCAGGAAAATAAGGTTCGGCTGTAGAACACAGGAAAGGTCAAAATTGTTTTCTAGTCATACAAATGTTTCATGATAGGTAGCCATTTCCTCAATTGGAGGACTGATCTAAACTATACGTCCGCTGGCGCCCAGTACTGATTGTTGAGAATTTGATAGGCTGAGCAACTGGGCCATTTTATGTCGTTTGTATTTCGGGTCCTGGGGGATACTTTTCACATTTCCAAACACAAATCACTCCGGAATCGACGATGGTTATGGCCTACCATCGAACTCAACAGGGAGATTTGCTAACTTTCATTGTTGAAAATTTGTAATCTGATTCGTCCATAAGAATATCTGAAATATTTGCCGAACCATATGGTTAGATATGGTTATAATCAATTCGCCTAGGGAGAATAGGAGGTAAAGATTGAGTCATGAGTAAGTAAGATTTGCCAAGTCAGAAGACAAAGCCAGCAAGTCCGGTAATAGAAAGTAAAAATCAGTAAGCAAAAGCTAAGATTACTAATTTGGAGTTAATTATGTGACGAATTAATGAGATGATGATGTGATGATGGATTTGACAGTATGATTGATGTTAATTAAGGATGATCGTGATAATGATGATGACAGTGAGAATGATGTATGACAATGAGAATGATGGATGACAAGATGTCATTATTCTCGATTTAATAATAGTGTTGTTGATGGTTTAGGAAAGGTAAAGGTGCGGATGATATTTGCGGTGTTTTGTTATCACTGCGAATGTGACTAAAGTAGGTATTGTAGATAGACTGGATCACTTGTGTGATTAATAAATTTGAATGCTTATTTACTGTCTTTTTATCGAAGCCTAAAAGATTGAAAGCCTCATCGCTTTGAGGGTCCCAAGAACCAAGAATATCAAGATTTATGACGTCAAGGTAATAGACATGTCAATTCCGACCGACAAATATCGACAGCGAGTTGTGTATATTTATCTCGACTATTCTCTATCAAGTCATAAGAGATTTTAAAATCTAAGCTTTTTCTTAAAGTCTCTGACAACAATGTCAGGGCGTAATTTTGAGGATATCGCGACAGGTGTTACGTCAAGGTCAACATCTAGCCCCCGGGAGCAAAAAAAGAAACCTAGATTATCCAAGACATCATTATGATGATTAGAAGTAAGTTTTAATGTTGCACGACAGTGAATAAGAACATGTGCAGCAGTTTCATGAAAGGAATTACATCTTTGACAAGTGATTGACGAATGCATTTGAGCATGATATGGTGGAAAGTTAAATTTCAGATTATTTCAATTATTCATAGCTCTAACGATAAATGCCCAAAGTTCAGGGTGGAGACGATGACCTTTGAGAACTTTATGACTTTTGGGTAAAAGTGAAAGATAGAGAGTGGGTTTCCTCTGATAAGTACATTTGGTTCAACGATGAAAGAAAACCATTGTCACTTTGTGTTTGTGAAGAGATGATATGTGACCTTATTGGGGTTGGCCGGAGTGATGCTGAGAAGAATAGAAGAATTCTCAATGTGAAAGACACCATCAATTCCAAAGCTAAGAAGTCGCAGAGCAGCATAGCTTCGTCGAACAGGTGGTCTTCGGTCCATAAACAGAAGGAGGTTTATCAGACAGCTATTCAAGAGATCGTTTAACATTTGAAGAGTTCCGTGGAAACAAACCGAGCATTGGTCAAGTGAGCAATCATAAGATTCCTGAAGGATATATCACAGGTATTAAGAAACCTGAAAGCACCGTTAATTGACTTTATGAAGTAGTCATAGAGAGAAGTCATATTTCCAAAACCTCCAAGTTTACGAGGAATGTGAAAGAGGTTGCTATTCAGTTTTGTTACAGTGCATTATCCTCCAATACTCCTGGCTAATTCACGAATTTTCTCATCGAAGCCTACACCTAGTATTAATCCTATAGGTTGTATTTCAAGAGGTGAGCTCAGTTGTGCATTCAAGTCAGATTACAAAGATGGAAAGGAAAACGTGAGTGGAGAATAGTCTAAAAGGCATGTATTTTTTGTGCATGGTAGAGAATCAACGATACTCTGAAAATTTTAAAAGAATATTGTCCAGTACAAAAGTGATACTGGAATGTTTTGATTTTCCAAAAGGAACCCCAAGGTATTGGTATAGATTATTCTCGTCAACAAAGAAGACGAGTTAATTGTTGATTTTAATTTCATATTTGTAATACGGGTCACCAACATGATTCCCACATACTGCTGTATTTAATGTCATGTATGCAGTATTTGCACTGTTATGTGTTAATCTATGTTGAAGCTCCTACCCTGTGGCTCCAATTACGACAGTGTCGTCAGCATATGGAAATGTAGTAAAAGGAAAGGGTTTTTATATGTCTACAGAGGACCTAAATAGAAAGTCTTTTGAAAGACAAAAACGAGTCATACTCAAGGGGCAACCTTATTTAACGCGACAAAGAAACAGGATCGGCTTTGTGGTCTGCTTATTGCAGTGATATGTTGAGGCCATTTTGCAGTAGAGTGTTGTATGAGACGTATAGGGTGAGCGCTACAACTTATTTGATGTAAAATTATCCAAATGAGTTCATGTGGATCTCTCGAAAATGCCTCACATAGGTCAAGCCAACAGATATGAGAAAGGATATTGTTTTTATTAGCTGCTAAGACCTCTTTGCTTTTAAGATTAAAATCAAAACTCATAATTCTCAATGTGTAAAATATATTTCATATTAAATATTATCTAAACAAATATTCCATCTTTAATAATTTATATAAAAGTATATTAACACATTTTGATGTTTTTAAATTTGAGAGATTACAATAAATGTCTGAACAAGATACCTAAATTTTTAATATAATATATAATATTAAAAATATTTTTTATAAATTATTGAATTTAATTTTTTTATTTAAAAAATTAAATTATTTTAAAATCATTTAATGATTGTAAAATAATTTAATTTTAATTTCAAAATTATTTAATTTAGGTTTAAAGCCTCACAATGTTGATTTTCTTCACCTCGTACAGCTTTATTGTGTGAAGACAATAGGTGTGACAGTAGTGATATATTTTAATTAACTTAACTATCAGTCTCAATAAAAACCAAACTATGCTAATACCGGTGGAAATGTATAATAATCTTATGACCTCTATATGAATGATAACTAACATTTGCTACTATAAATATTTATTAGATTTTTATATAGAGAGGTTTTATGTGGTGGTGTTGAGGTTTGGTGATTGTTGGTTTTATTTTACTTTCTTTGATTTGTGGCTATGCTCGTGATTTCCAATCGGACTCCAAACGATTGGTTATTAACTATTAGGTTGTTAGGTTTTAGGTTGCGTCCGTATTGAAGTATTTTAGTTATAGATATAAATAAATAAATGAACAATAACGATTCTAAATTGTAATTAGTAATACAAATAATACAACAAATGAACTACAATTATTAAATGTTTGAACAAAGAACTGGCGAAGCATGGCTTGCTTAACTAGAGAGTAAGTTTCACGATACTGGTGAACCGTACAATGAAATAACACCTATAAAAAAGATGGGAGCAAAACGAAGGTGTCGTTAGTTAGCACCGAATTGTTAGACACGGTACAAAGATAAATAGCTTTCTACCTGTGGTGAATCAGTTAGCCGTCGTAGGTTTCTCTTGTTCTAGATTGACTCTCGCTTGTGTTCTGTGATTCCTTGATCGGATCGGGTTAGCTAGTCCTTTGTAGCTTGTTGTATCTCTGAATATCTTGTACTAATTCCTGACGTAGCTGTCTTCGCTAATTCTTGGCGGTTTAGTCGAGATTCTCTGTGAGATTACTTTGCTGTCGTATTTCGCCGTGTTAGTTTTTTTGCGATTTTAACTAAATTTTATCTCTTTATCGCCCAATCATAATTTTTCTATGTTTAGTATGACGTACTTCTATTTATAATTTATCTATTTATCATATTATTTTAGTGTTTATTAAATTCCATTTATAATCATGTGTCTATTTTAGCAATTACGTCTTTACTATTTTAGTACTTTGTCCTATTTATGTAATTTTTTATTATGTCATTATCTTGTGGGCGTCAAGTGTTATGTGCTGATTCACTGTGATGGATATTGGATCCTAACATATTTATTAATAATTGTCACTTAAACAAAAGCTGATTATAAATAACGAAATAAAAATTACAAATGGATTTTGAAACTACATTTTACATCAACTTATAACCGACCTTAATAACTCCTGGATAAAGTAACGGTAACTTACTCCTTTTAGCTGGACAGAATCAATTACCCTTCAAGATTTATGAGCCACAAACTCGATAATAGAAAATAAACGATACGATGTATAATATTAATCAGCATTTTTATATGAATTCAACTTTGGGGTCTTCCCGTTCTCTGAACTGAATGGCCTTCTACCGTGCGCTGATTGAATTTTGAGATAATGGCTTATCCCGTGTGTGATAATTGGTTGACGAGTAACTGCTACTTCAGTCATTGAATAATTGTGGACATGTTCATTGTATCTTCTGCCTTATATTGGCAGCAGTGAATCACTTGCAGATATTCTCTGCTATTAAATCCAATGCCCACGAATTCATTATGTTCACTGGAATTTATTCACTGGTGAGAAAAATTCTCTCTGAATAAATTTATTAGACAGAGAAAATATTTCTCGATTAAATTTAATCGAGTGATTATTTTATTCTGTGACATGATTTTCATGCGCGAAAATAGAGGACAATTTATTTGTCGCTGTATCTTATTGGGTGTTAATGTTTTATAAATTAATTTATTTTAATGCATATGTATATTTTCCAATGTGAATTAATTGTTTTAAGTAACTTGTAACAGAGGAAAAAAAGTTAATAAAAATGATTGCTTTGAAGTAAACATGAAATAAGGAGACTGACAAAACACAAAATGTCATAAATTCTGTATAAAAGGCAAAATTAAAAATTAAAGATTAATTAAATCGATTAATAAAAATAAATGGAAATTTAATATTTTATTTATAAAATTCGACAAAATTATTTTTAATTTTTATTAGATTTAATAATGTTTACTAATTTTCTTTCAACTAATTTAACATTATTTTTAAAATTTATTTTTTTAATATTAAAATTAAAAACAATTCTTTCGCTAAAATTCTTTATTTTTAATTTCAGGGTTTGGTCTCAAATTATGACCTACCTAATTACTAACAGCAACGATGCATTCACTTATTTAACGACTTGTTTTGTTTGGCATTTCTAAAATATGTTCTTTTAATATTTTATTAATACCTTCACATAAAGAAAGTTTAAGATTTGCAGGACTTGAGAAATATTTATTAAATTCTGTCATGTACTCTTTTTATGAACTAAATATTATTATCGATTAATTTAATTGTATGCATTCTACATTAGAATCTAGAAATACAAAACCTAGTTTCTGATATTTTTTCTTTAAAAATTGTGTATATACTGTAATCCTAAAAAAATAAAAATTCATCTTTGAAAATGTAAACATTTTATAATCATATCAAGTACTTTTTAATTAAATATTTTTTAAAATAAAAATTTATTTATATTCAAAATTCATCAATAATCGAAACACATTAAAATATGATTTGTTTGAATTTAGCGATAAAATGTATTATCGAATTGGCATTTTTAAATTCGTTCGAAACTCCTATTTAGCGAAATAGATATCGTCAACACGAAGCTTGATAATTCATTAGATATTTGAATTTATTTCTCAATTGAACATCTAGAATAAAATAAACAATTTTATTTCATAACTAATTCAGAAAACTATGGATTGGAAATTATTCCGATATCTATTTACGAAACAATTTAATGGTTAAACAAATTTACGATTTTATGTCGAACAACTAATTTAAATCGAAATTATCTACAAACTTTAAAAGGAAGGAAATCAAGTCTTGATTTAATTTTTGTTTCATAAACTGACTAATCGCTGGAACAAGAGCATGTGTTAAGAAAATACAGAAATCGCAACCACTCAAAATGTTACTGAATTCAACATATAGTTAATTAGTTAATCCTTAATTGAATACATTCAATTAATATTGGTGTGTTACTTTCGATTTAAATGTAATTTAATATTGACGATTGTTAAAAATTAGAGACATTCTTTTTTAATTTACATTTTTCTTAAATTATTGCGTACTAGGACATGGGTCAAATTATTTTTTCATCGAGGAAATTTAAAAAAATGAACTCTTCATAATATGGGATCTAATATTTTCAGAATACTGTGATGAAGTCAGCAAGATTATGCACCTCTGAAACTGGTGATACATCCTAATTGTGGCTTAGAACATTAAAATCTGTGGAAGCAACCTCTTTTCAAATGTTTTGTTAAGTTTTTATGAATTTTCATTAGGGTTGGTTTCGATAGGGTATCTAAAGTTACTCCGAATTGTTAAAATTGATAGATATAGGTTCAGCTTCGTGAAAATAAATGAGATATTTCAATCTAAGATTTATTTGTAATATTCATTGCTATCAATGTTATAGCAACCTGACTACAGTAGGTGCAGTCTTTATTTTGGAACTTTAAATAAAATAATAAATGGCAAATTTTGAGTAAAATGTTATTGTGAGGCAAATTAATAACAATTAATTGTAAATGATAACATATATCCATGAATGACGACAAATAACCAGGAATAAATTAATTAAGGTAATTATTAACACAGCTATGATTTTGTGTAAGAGTTTAGATTCTCTTATACTGGACAGCCGCAAGAGCCCTGTTGCTAGTAGTGTTACTGATAGTTTGGACGTAATAGTCCGGCAACAACGACAGACAAGATATTTGATTTTTTGTTTCGAGTTTAGAGATTAATTACAGTTTGGGTGGACTGGATTCAAGCAAAGTCGATTAATAATGATTAAATAAGTATCATACATAGTTAATAAAGAAATTACTTATAAAATATGATTTGAATAAAATAAGTTGTTATAAAGAACTGACTGTAAGTGCAAGTCACAATAGTGATTTTTCAAATTCACAAAGTAGTAAAATTTCTATGTCTATCATTTCTACCACTAATTATTTATATCTGTATTATATATATGAAATCCGTTGATTTAGAATTTATGCGGATGTCTTGTGGTTTCATTATTGTTTATATATTAGTCTAGGCCTCTTCACCTTTCCTTTTTTAATTGTGTTTTCTATTTTTCATATTTATTTAATTTTGTTTCTGGAAATGCTGTCTGTATCCAACAATATATTTTAGTTTGACTTTGAAGTTTAACCGAACAAAAGCTAAGATGAGCATTTTATTTTCGATTATTGAAGTCAAAATATGCATTATGTATGATTCTTAAATCGACAACACATGACTGTCTCTATAAATCTTAAAATTAAGCAGCTATTATAAAGGTGAATACCGACTATTAGATAAAGAATTGTCATCAAGTGGTTTATTGTGTTATTTGGTATATCTGTTACTTCTGATATTTGTCCATTCTGTTGGGTCTACCTAATGTAGAGCACAACAATATCTGACTCCAAAAGACAAATAAGTTCATCACGAAGTTTTATTTTCTATCACGCTGTACATGCTTTCTGTACGAAAAGTAAATAAAGAAGGTCAAGCCCTTAAATAAGTTTGTCATTCAAAATCGGATCAAGTCTTGATACAAAATTAAAAATACCAGTCGATGATCTACTCTTAGTCATAATACTACACTCATAAATATTATTAGAGCGAATAAATATTACTGGCTATCGGAAATATTATTACCCTCACCATTACACTTCATATGTTCTAATTTACCGATATTTAGAAGCACTATTCACGAATATCTTCTGTAATATAAAATAATAAAGAATTGAAATAACCAGTCTGAATAGAATTATTGGATTTGCTTTATCCGAAATGGCAATATTCAATTGTTTGTCATTCCTTCATAGATTATTTTGGTTACAAATTTTACATTCCGCAAAAACCCCCAAAATTATTGTGAAAATTCAATATTTTTTCTTGTTTAAATTAATTAATACATTTTATTAAAAAAAATTGTTTTTAAGATGTACCTTTCGATTAATATATTATCACATTTATAATTCTGTGCGGAATTTATAAATTATTTTTATTTTGTAAAATAAAGAAAATGATAATTAATAAATAAAGAATCACCATTTTAAATTTTATTTTCTCAAAAACATTTTCGATTCTACCCAGTAATATGAAATCTTTATCAATGACGATTGTTATAGAATCTTCTCCAGATTTCTTCATCGTCTTCATCTAATTGGTGTTTCTGATATTCCTTTTGGAAATCTGGACCAAGCATCTCCAAATCTTTCTCATCCTTGATAACTCCCTTAAGAGAAAATTTATTAGAATTTAAACTCATCAATTCATATGTGTCACCTTTGGTAAATATCCCAACAGTTTATAAGCGTGTTCTTTAAGCAGTTTCTGTCGTTCTTCTTCGATAATTTGTCTTCTTAAATCTTCTAATTGTCTTTGATAAAGTAGATCTTCTTCTGAAGCCAATCGAAGTGCTTCAGCCTCTTTTCTTCGTTGTTCTAAAAGAGCTTCAACCATCTTCTTGTGCTCTAATTGTTTCATACGACGTTTCTGAGCATTCATTTGTTCTAATCTTTCTTGTTCCGCAAATTGAGACATCAAACGTTCTCTATAAACGGCTTCTTCTTCCAATTGTATTTGTTTCTGTTCCATGCGTATTCTATGCTGTTCTTCTTGATCTTTTTGAAGCTCCAATCGTTGGCGAATACGTTTCTCAATCATATGTCTTTCGTAAAGTCTTGCTTTTCGCTCCTCTTCTTCTAAAGCTAATTCTTGCCTAACTTCTTCCAATTCACGTCGTTCTTTTTCCTTTTGCTGCATCTCTTTAGCCAGCTGTTCTTGAAGTTTTGACATCAGAGCTTCGCGAGCTTTTTTCTCTTCGGTCAGTCCTGATTCCCGTTTCTCCTGCATAGCCATAAATTGCATTATCTTCATATTCTCCTCTTCATTTCTCTTTCTTTCTTCAATTTTCCAATTATCCCGCATTTTCTTAAATTCTTCGATATATTTTTTATTGGCTTTCTTTTTCTCCAATAAAATTTCTCTCTCCCTGGTGAAAATATTAAACAACTTATGGTATAAATTAGAACACTTACCTCTGATCTTCCTCGTATATTTTCCTTACAATTTCGTCGATCATCATCTTGTCTTGGAGAAATTCTTCATACGATTTTTTTCTTTGATTTTCTTTTTCAACTAATTGAGCTTCTAAAGCTTCTTGATAAAGAACTTTATTCTTATACAGATTTGATTCTCGTATTTCTCGTTCTTTTTCCGATTGTTCAATTTGTTCTTGAATATGTCTATTCATTTCAGCGTCTTGAACTAAACGATCATAATGTAGTGCTCGTTTTTCAGCAATCTGCGCTTGACGTTCTTTTGCTATATACGCAGCTCTTAGTTTCTGTTCTAACTCTTTAATTTCTTCACTATAATAATTAAATCATTAAAACTTCTTAATCACAGAATCATATACTCTACTTAATACTCTACTTCACAACATAGTCGACATTGTTAAATCATTGTAATCGAATCAGAATGGAATTTTCACATTTTTCAGTTTATTATAATTAAAATTGAAAATACTGCGATGCAAGAATGATTATAACAAATTTCAAAATCATTCTGCTAGTCAACCAATTAGAACGCGTTTATTTTCAAATAATTACATTAATTCTACTACGATTGAGATTAGAACAATCGAGAATTAAGAAAGAAAATTTCTTATAATGCCTAAATGTAGAATAATAGTCTGTATAATAATCGGTTAATCCTTCCAAACATTCATATCAATCTCTAATATTAAATGATAATTTGTTGTATCAAATTTGAAATTATAATTGAATGAGAAATTCATTTGAATAAACTAATCTAATAACAACTAAATTTACATATAAAAAGAAATTTATGTTGCGGGAAAAATAGTGAGCTTGTTTATGAGCCAATTGAATAGTGGGAAATCTTATGATAATTATTTTAATAATAATTGATATCGATAAAAAATATTCCACGCACAAACATTATCGATCATTAGGTTGTGAAAATTCATTCATATTTGATGGAAGAAAACAATATTTTTTGAAA
>JBBMOY011294761.1:0-15386 GCA_037951405.1 Platydemus manokwari | reverse complement strand
TGTTATATTTATTCCAGTAATTTCTTAAAATACATTCTCAAAATTATTTAATAGCCTCGTATATTGTCAATTAATTGTAATTTAATTAAAACAATGGATAAATTATTAATTGATCTTTTGTAGAAATAAGCTTAAATATTCTTCAGGATTTTTCCGAAATTTCGAAAAATGAATAAACTCTACCCTTGTGAATGTTGTTATCTATGCACAGTTTTCATTACATGTAAGTTGTGTTTCATTTCGAAAGAAGCAGCATTTGTAATATGGTGGTCATGACTAGGTAGAAACGAACAAAACCCGACCCCTTACAGTAAAGAGGAGACTACAGGGTAAATAAAATTGAATAATAAGAATAGTCTTCTTTAAGAAGGGATTATGGCGTTGTGACGACTGCCTAGTGAATTTGAATAAAGTCGGGTACTTTAGAATTTAACAACAAACAAATCATAAAATGGTCGACTCAATATCATCTTCAATACTAATCGTTAGAAATTATCAAAGATTCGATCACCACATCGTAATAACCCTTCATACTGTGAACATCATGTTGTGATGAAGTGAAAATTTAAATTTTAAAATAATTTAGTTCAATAATTGATTCTTAAACAAGATTCGGAAATAATTTGCTTTTATATTATTTGAGTTCTTGTTTTATGCACATAGTTGAAAATTTTCAATTGCTACTACTTTATTTTGGGAGAAGAATTTGATTTATATAAGAAGAAAGAAATCAAAAATGAAAAATTGAATTTATTTATAATAAAAAATTTTATTCAAATTATTGGATTTTAAATAATTATTAAGAAAGCTGTAGAAGCAGCTCTAATTTTTAATGGTTTCTTCATACAATTGACAAAAATTCAAAAATAATTAAAAACCAAACACAGGCTTCAATTTATGCTAAAGATAATGTGAAAGAAAGATGTTGATAATATCAATTTCTATACAATCATAAACCGTATAAGTTTAAGTTTGTGCCACGAAAGAATTTTATTTCAAGTATCTCAATAATTTAAAGTAGTCTCTCGGTAATGCACACTATTTTATATATATTCGAGATTATTAGAAATTTTCGAGAACTTTCAAATTATAAAATATTTATTAAAAAATTAACTTTCACAATTCATCAGTATTTTCCTGTTAAAGTTAAAGTTCTTGATCTGTCTCCAATTATTTAGGAATTTGTGTTTTCTATTAATAAAAGTTTTTGTTTTTCATGGATATTAGACCAAAATTATTAAGGTAAAACTAATATTATAACAATAAGTCAGCTAAAGATTTTTACCTATCTATTTACATTTATTTCGTAGTGTATATTTATTTTTATCCTTTCTTAACTATATTTCTGACATGGACAAAATTAGGGTCGATGACCGTGTTTATTTTACTTTTCTTATTGTGGCTTGTCATTGAATGGAAGATTCCAATGACATTGAAGTAATACACAATCTTAACGAATTCTTGTAAAACTTATTCGACATTTAATTTACATCACATATAAATAAAATAAGCTTTAATTTATATCCACATTATTTACACTTAGCTTAAATCTTGTGTAACACTTAGAACCAGGATTTGTTTTAAGTTATACAACTTGTTACACAATTAAAATAGGATTTTTCATTCATACCAAACATTATACAAAAATAGTCCTATTAGTCAAGGAAATGAAAATTTAATCTTATGATTTTTTTAAACAAGTTTTTCATTCATACATATTTGTTTAAAGTTTTGAGTATATTTATACTTGTTAGGTTAGTATTTGGTAATCAGTTTTAAATATTTTTCAGTAATTCAACTTGATAGATATAAGATTTCAGTTGGTAATGTACATTTTAAAAAAAAATTATTATTAATGCAAAATTAAAAGTTGTCATTTTAACCTTTAAATTCAAAACTATTATATATTTTTAAAATTTTGTTGGGCTCCAGGTCTATTGATAACTTAAAAAATAGCCACTATGCGACATCTAACATAAATAGTAATTTCCATCAACAATTAACTGCTCCCTACCAATAACTACATCATCCATAATCCATTCATCAATCCCAATTGCCTACATCGATTTCTGAATATTTCAATAAAAATAACTTGGAAAATCAATACACCAAAAGTCAACTAGTCCCAGTCTATTACTGGGTCCATTTTAATGCTGACACGTTGTTTCAGTAAATCAGTACAAACATCATCAATCAGAAGATCAATTTGAAAAACAATACTTTAACTTACAGTGCTTATAACAAATTTATTTATGAATGTTAACTTTTATTTATTTTTATGACTGTCATTTTTATTTATTCGATTTGTGCAATTTATATTTGCTTCATTTTCTGGCTTCTTTGTGGTTTTAGAAAATATTATTTTTTAAATTTAATATAACACGTATTGAGATAACCAAGAAATATGTAAATCAATTAAAACTACAAATTCAATTATAAATTCAATATCTGACTTCAAATGAAATAACAGATGCTGTTTAATTATTATTAACAGAAATACAAAATAATATATAGAATTACAATTTAAATATAGACAGCAATGGTAAAATAATATATCGTAAATTAGCTGAAACAATAACCAGGTATTCTTTAGTTTTTTGGTAAAGGACTCTATTGTTTTCTATAAAAACTATTTTGAGTCTCCCGTATTTATGCCGCAAGGGCCCTAGTTCCTCATTAGGGTATTGAGGATTGAGCCTATGAGTGCCATCAACCCATCTTGTCTGTTAATGATTTTATGATGAGATTTAATTCAATTAATAGAATGTTTTTGGATTGGGCTCAATCCATTTAATTTGATGATGACGTAATTAAAGTTCAATATTAAATGTATCAAACAATAATGCTCAAAATAATATTAGTGATGAAATTCTTCTTCTACTGCTTAAGATTGTTCTATATTTATAGTTTCAATAATTTATTTTCCACGATCCAGGATTTTCTAATAGTTCAGGTATTTTCCTCAGATGAATTATACTAAGTATAATTTTGTACACCTTTTATAATTTCAAGGCTGTTCATTATTAAAGGCATTGTGTGATGTTTTTATGGTCTATTTATCTTATTTTTCTCTTTTATATTGCCCGTGTTTCTATTTTTCTATTTTACATTTTCTAATTATATTATTTTTTATTTTGTGTTGCTATTATTAGTTATTATCACTTTGTGTTTTATTATTTATTAATTTATTTTTTGATATATTCTGAAAAAAATATATATTAATTATTATTTCTATCTGTGATTGGGTCTGGTACCCAACCATTTCCTTCAAATCATGAGCGATAGTATAATAAATTTTTAGTGTTAAAGTATTGGCGATGTTTGTAAAATATTTGCAGTTCTTTTTCCAACTGATAGGTTCAATCCGTAATTAAATATAGGCTATTCGTATGTGTAATATAAGGAAAAAAGCAACACAAATTAATTAAAATAATATATTAAGCACGAATACCCCCAATTCAAATATAAAACAATTAATTTTTTTCAAAAAAGACGTTTAGGCTGATTGTCAAAGTTTCTTATGAATTATTATAGATTTTAAATAACGGATTTCGTAAAAATGTATATAAAATCAATATTAACTTTTACTTTCGTCAATCAGAATCTCAGATTTCATCTTCAATGATTAAGTAATATGTTAATGATTTTGAAATTTCAGGTTTAAAATTTCATAATATTAACAAAACCAGTTTCACAAATTTCAAAAATAACGTATCAAAAAGTTGAGATAATTTATTAATATTATTTGTTTAATCTAAACCTATTAATCGTTTTGTCTTTTTGGATTTCTTTTATTGATGACCATATACTAAATTGAAGCTGTTTATATACTAATTTTTTTGCACAATATTATGCACTTTTTATCATCTTTCTCTGACCATTCAAAATTACCAATTATTGAAAATCGCCATAATAGTTACCCGTTATCACCAATTCATTTTCTCTATTATTCTGATATTTTTTGGAAACATTCCAACTAGTTTTTTTTTAAGTTGTTTATTTACATTGCTTATAATTTATTTGTAATAATTCCGGAACATCACTTTTAAATTAGTAACTTATTCTTGAATATTCAATATTAATTTGTAATTTTTAAACTCACTACAGATTAGATCTAAATAGGTCACGAATATTGCTCTACTATGTTTTTAATATTTATTTGAGATAGGTCTGAATTTTTGCTCATGTCTACCTCCCAAAATTGGTAGTTTATATCTGATTTTTGTTTTTAATTACAAAATAATTTTTTGGTAAAAGCAAAAGGTGGATTAGATATGATAACAATAATAAACAAGGCCATTAAAGTATAGATAAAGGAATAATACGATGAATGAAATTGTGGGGTTTTGAGAAAATGACTCTGAATTGTAATTGATAATTTCATGAAATATTGAGATGAATTGATGTGAAAATCTTTCTTAACCGTATGTAAGAAGCTTGCCTTGTTTTGAGATGAAATGGTAAATTTTTACGTTACTATTTTAAAATTTTATATTATTAATATAGTTTTATCTGAAAAGTTGATGACAATTGAAAATCTTGAGAAAAATTTAAATAAATTATAAACATTTAATAACAATATTTAGTAAGTACGTTAACCAGTATTGCCTTAACAACTAAAAATTACCCGTATAAAAATGATGAATCGCCCATATAAAATAAATTACTTTTATTTAAGTCACATCTATATAAACCCCAAACTCACGTAGTAACAAACAATGTTATTTAATTCTAACTTGAATTAAATAACTTCTCGAAGTAAATATAATAGCTTTTGTTAATATAAAAATAAGATCATGAATAAACAATAATTATTTTTAAAAAATCCTTTTGTGTATAATATAATTTAGTACGATAAAATAATAAAAACTTGTTAATAGATGAAGAACAGTTTAACCCTCATAACAAAAACCTACCAGAGCTCATCATTCAAAGACTAAGAAGCGCCCGATTGTTCAAGCCATAAAGCCAGCCTTTTACCAACAATCTTCAATTCATTGCATGTGCCCAGTATACATACTGGAAGATCAACTTTGTTGAAATTTTATGAAGATTTTCTTGATCAGATCAAGTCAAGGGTCGAAAGGAATTTAAGATATCCTATATATAAAATCATCTTACAATTAACATCAACATCGTATACTCTTCCTATTTATCGAGTTAATCCCAATCACCTTGAATACTGATTTTACTCCTCTTTGGAGTTTATTAATTATCCACTTTCGAGAATTTGTAAATTAAACTCTTCGTTTTGTGTATTTTGATATTTTTTTGTGTAACTGTAAATTGGGAGTAATTAACCTTATATTATGATGTTTATGCGTTTCAATCACTTCTAATTCTCATAAGACAAGATGGGCGGCTCTAGACAAATTGTGTAATGTCTAGAGCCCCCCATCTTGTCTTATGAGGATTAGAAGTGATTGAAACGCATAAACATCATAATATAAGGTTAATTACTCCCAATGGGTCATCAGAATTCTGGAGAATTTATAATTCTCAGTCATTACTCAAAAGTGCCAAGAATAACAATGACAATTGTAATTATGATAGCAATAAAATAATTTGATCCTCAAAAAGCGGTAATATAAGAAAAATAGTAATGAGATAAACATTATATTAAAATAAAATTATGCAAATAAAGGAAAAGCATACTAAAGTGCATGAAATAAATAATAACATTTCAAAACAAGATAACCGGTGGATCAAACAATTATAATTTAATTTGAAACTGCTCAAAACTCACAGGAAAATACATATATAATGGCGTAATGATGGAAGATAAACAAGCTAGACACATTTCAACCTAGAGTGGATATTATGTAGCCCATTCAATATTAATACTCATTCAATCTGGTATGTGGAAGAGTGGACTTTAGTTTCATTTCAAGAGATTAGCATTGGTTCTGCGAAATTTTCCAACAATAGTTTATCCGTTGTAACTATTAATGGATAGTCATATATTTATATTCATTCACATTTTTACCTGATTTTTTCGGTAATCTCGGGTATCAACGGTATTCCTTAAATCTAGTGGTACAAAGCATATTTGGGCCAAGATTTTTGGGCTTCGTTATTGTTTCAAAAATACAATTTTTTATTCAAATTTCAATAGATTAATAGTTTACTTTAACCAGGATTATTTGGTATTTAGATAATATTATTCAAATAGATATCTTCATTTTTAATTGATTTAAAGACATCTTTCTTACCGTAGGCACCTTGTCACTATTATTAGTTAGCTGCTAAATTAATCTGAATTTTAGCTTAAGGATAAATGATGGCTTAAATAGACATCTAACTTTCAGTTTTGTTCCAATAGCTCAAAATCATAATAAACGAAGTTTTGTCAAAATTGCACTGATCTAAAAATTTGCATGATTCAATCTTTTCTTGTGTAAATACCACAATTTTTATGTTATGATTGTATTAATGTGTTTTTATCGCATTTTGTATTTCAGCATAAATACATTTTTTCAAACTGGAGAGCTAATTAGGTCTTGTTAAATACCAGGAAGAATAAATTATAAAAATTATTATTATTATTATGATAATCATTGCAATAATAAAGTATAGCCTTAACAATAAATAAATTCAAAAAGAAAGAACTAGACAGTAATCAAAATAAAAATCTCAACAAATAGGAAATTCATCATTATAATTAAAATAGCTCGTATCCTGTCAGACCTAGTAACTGATAACATTTCTTTTATCAAAATTAATTTTACCCAAACAATAAATTTCCAGTGAATAGATAATTATAATAAATTTGGATTAATTATCTTAAAATTAAATAATAACCCTTGCTAAAAATACCAATAATAAATATAATTTCAATTGAAACCCCCATATTTTTATACAATAAAATTGAAATAAAATAATACGCCCCTATTAATATAGAAAATACCATTAAATGGTAGATGGACTCAGCACAGAGTAGCCTTGTCTTAATTTCGAAATTACATAAACCGAAGCCCATAATTTGATCGGCCAGCCTTTTCTTCGAATCTTCGAAAATTATATGCCCAGTAGTTTAACTGAAAGATAACGATTAATTTTGATATAGTTCGTGAAGATTTCAAGTTCATCACAATAGGAAGATTAGTAAGATTTGTTAAGTGTAAAATCATCAACAATTTACATTATTAATCGAATTTATTTCTATTTATAGGGTTTGATCATTGGCTTTTCCAGAAGTTGTATAACTATTCTGTCCGCTTAAGTATATACAACTATTTGTAAAAAGTACAATTTTAAATTTGTAATTGATCTCATAATAATAAACATGTATTCAAAACATATCATTGGTTTACTAATGCAATTGACAAGTGATTTAAGGTCTCACATCATTTCATTAGATAAGATCACTTTCAGAATCATCTCATTGTTTGGTAAAGAACTGTAGAGAAAGTTAGGAGTTAAAGGTTTGATAAATAATAATAATTTCAATAAAGCACTGTCTAGAGCCACTCATTTTGTCTTCATACATGGATTGGAATTGATCGAGGGGAAAGAACATCATAATATCAGGTCCACTTTAATCCGTGAGTCTTTAGAATTCCAGAGTACTGATAAGACTCGGACATTGCTCAAATATTCCAAAAATAATAGTGATTGTTGTAATAATAAAAATCAATATAGATCCCAAACACAACAATAAAAAGATTGAAGTCCATAAACCGAACCACGATAAGCAATAATAAATTATGCCATATTTTAAAGCTTGATCTTAACATAAATTAATTTAATTCGTTTTCATAATAATTTTTGGCTTTGATGAATATAAAGAATAGCATGATAATTTTCAAATCAGAATGAAAATGTTTTGCCATTAAATGTCCTCAGGGCACAACGATATTTAATCATATATAAACAAAGTAACAATTATTGTACACATAAACGAATCTTCTGGAATTACTTATTAAAATACAATCATTAAAAAAACATGGCATCATTTATATAATATCAAATACATGGTAAATTTTGATTTGAGAATATAATGATAGATTTTTGTTTATATTAATAAACCACTAAAATAATGTGTTTAAACTATCTAATGCCTCACTGTTCCTGAACTTCTAAGTAGTTAGTATCTGGTTGATTGTGTTTAAGTTCAAATTATTAATAGGAAGGTTTAGATTTATAAGAATATGATACATTGTATTAAGAATATTTAGTCCTTAATGTCAAAAACCATTTAACTTTTAAAATTGAGATTTTTTCTTTGATCTTAACAAAAATTTATATATCGTTGCTATAATTAAAATTAATTTAGAGAAACAAATAAATATTATAAAAAAATTAATTTTCAAATAATCTTTACACTTTAAATTATTTTAAATTAGATCAAGTATCACTAATTTAATTAAACACTTACATTAATACGTGTTCAGACACACTATATTATGGTTATTGTTAATTATGAATCTTATAAATATTCTTAAAAAGTTTTAAATTTATTAAAAAAATTAAATATTAAACCCATTTTATTTTATTCAATCACATTGGATCTCAAAAAGTAATTCATAATACTAAAAATGCCTTGGCATTCATTTGTTGAAATTAAATGTATCATATTAAAAATTAATTTTCTTCTCGATCCATTGTCAGGACAACCTGAATTGAAGACTTTCCTATCAGGACTGAATGTTTTGAGAAAACATCTCTACATCTTCCCGATCAAAGCTTGGGAAATTTATTTTCTGTGAACATATTGGGGAACTGTAAGTCCCTTAAAGCTCTCCAATTGTCAATATCATCATAGTTTAATGTAGCTAAACATTTTTAATTTAAATTACCTTTTGATAATAATTTTCAGGATTTGTTTTTCTTTTGAGAAACAGTAAGATGTAGGAACATCTTAAAAACCTACAAACCATAACAATTGATTTTATAATTGAAAATTTTAATTTTCTTATATTGACATTAAATTAACCATTTGATCTTTAATCGGTGTTGTCTCATCTACAAGTGTGAACTCCTTTTGAGTGACCTCATAAAAATGTTATTTTAAAATTGTTAAGTTATGTTTAAAAACAAAATTTAATTATTTGTAAATTATTTTCATAAAAATTGTTAATTATTATTATTTTATATTAAAAGTAAAGAATATAATTATAATAGCAAAAATGGTTTATATCAGTGGTAAGGCGTTGGTTGTTTGCTAAATTTAATAAAAAATATTAAAATAATAATAATAAATTAGCTAATTGATGAAAATATGACAAAATAAATCTAGGGAAATAATCGTAGGAAAAATAAGTAAATTTGAGTAATCTTTACATTAAAATTTACAATAAAATTAAAAAGAATTACATTAAGAAAAGGAGACCAGGAGTTGATATTTTGTCACCCAGGGAAATTAGCAAATCAGTTTTTTTATTTAATTCTTAGTTACAATAGCATACGTAAATTTGTGGTAGTAAAGTGCATGATAATTTTATTGATATTTGTTTAAAATTAATTTATTGATAAACCATTGCTTTTAAATAGACTTGAGTGTTAATGTCACTTGTAAAGTAACTTATAAAATCATCCTCTAGTAGCAATGTAGAAGACATAGTAATTCAAAGGAACTTGTAAACTGAGTGTCAGATCTCTATTATCCCGGAATATTCAAAATTGTGATTTAGTTACTTTAAAATCAAATTATCAATAATCGAAAGGTAAATCATGCTCTAAAGAACAACGTCATTTAATGATCTACTTGATAATCCTGCTTTTGATTGGGACTCTGATAGAAGTCAAGTGTCGATCTATTTAAGAACCAACTATTATTATAATTAAACAGTCTTACATAAAGAAACAAATTTAATACTAAATGTTGATTGAAAGTGATAAATTAACGAAGTTATATCCATCTGTGTACTGTATTGATTAAAATACCATATAATGAAATTACGACAATGTATGTTTGATCAACTAAAATTGAGATAAATATGATGCAAAGATGTATATTTTAACATCTTAATGTATTTCTGCCCTTTTCTGAGTAAAAATTTCTATCTTTAGCAAAATTATGTTTCTTGTTTCAATTTACAAATCAATCATTTTATGCTTTTAGTATTGATTATAATTCTCATTAAATAAATTGATTGCCTAATTAGCCTGGTTAGTGTGAATATAGATAGAATACAGAAATGAATGTCAGTCAAATATCTTAAGCAATATCGAATTATAGTGGTCTTGTTATTAAACATACATGTGCTCATAATTTATCCACTGGCAAGGTTTTCTGAATTATTTTTTTCATTTCAAGTTATTCAATTAATTTTAATCAAAATATCTTTTATTATGTTCAATGATTTATGATACCCGAACAATGTTTATTGTTCAACTTTAAATATGTGTACGGTAATTTATTAGTCAATTTATTATTATCATGTTACATTTTCACCAAAAAACAACAATAAATTCAAATATTAATTCGTTATCATAATTTTCAAAAATTATTGATTTCTTTAAAAACATTTAAACGAAATATCGAAAATTACTACGTTAATTAATTATATATTTTGTAAGCCCTTTTGATTTTCCATTCTCTTAAAAAGCTACGGGTGTGTCTTGACAAATGAGGGAATCAGCTGTTTCCATATGATTTCAAGTACTCTCATAGCCCGTATTAGAAGCAAAATTACTACACACTTTATATGATTCTAAATTAGACCAAGTAACACACTTATTTTAAATTTTATCACCTGTCAATTTATAAAATACTGAGATGGTCTGATACTTAGACTGTTAAAATAAAAACAATTTTTATATAATAAAGTCATTTAAAGCAAAACAGAAAATTATTGAAGATTTTTGGATCAATTTCACTAATGTAATTTGAAGGTGCAACTTTAAATACTGTAGTAGTAAAATCAATGGAATAAATATAAAATGTGATTTATGTTTTGATCTCGGTAATCACAATTAACAATACTTGACTTTGCTACTTTCTCAAAATATTTTATTTTTTTCTTTCAAAAGTAGTAATTTATTCAATATTTTAATATTTTAAGAGCTTCACATAAAAACTGAAGTAATTTTGAAATTGTTTCTTTGATTTTATATTAATATTACAACACTCTTCAACTAATTCTTGTTATTTAAATTGGTTAGTAAGTCTTCGTAATATATTTCGTAGTCAATATTAAATAAATTTAACGTTGTATTATTGATTTAGAACTTAGTTTAAAAATTTTCAACATTGAATTTGATTTAAAAATTTGGAATAGCTTTTGATTATAACACTGTTTTATGTAACAATAATTTTATAGTATATTTTACCTTATTTTCAAAAATGTTTTTGACATCGATTAATTTTAATTATTAAATTTTATTATAAAATTTCAGTGATTTCTACAAGACTGTTAATAGAAATAATGGGTATTAACCACTAAACTCTTAAAAATAACGATAATAATTTTGTCAAATCTATGTCAATTTACGCAATTAATTCTGAAAACAAAATTATAAATGAATTAAATCTATTGGAACTCAAAATAAAGCATAAAATATTAAATTTTCGCAAATTGAAATAAGCTAAAATAATTTATTGGCACAAGAATTCTTTCGATCGAAATACATTTTTAATGATTACCTGATAAATTAATAAATACATTTTTGGAAGCAGGAGTTATTTAATGAATCCTTATTTACTTAACCATGTAAATGGATATATTTAGAAACTAAAAACCAAAAGAACAATTAGAAAACATTGGGCAAGGTATACTTTTATACTTTAAACTTTAGAATATGAGTTATTAATCATTTATTAATAACAATCATCGGAACTTGATTGAGTATTATTATGTATATAATTATCAAATCTTTTTCGTTAGAGAAAAACGGTCGCCATGCTTGCTTTTATTGAAAAAAGTACTTGTCAATTTAAAATAAACTGTATTTTTTGGATGATGCTGTGTATTTTTTTAATAGATTGTATGGACAATCAATATTTGCTATGATTTTTAAACCATAAAATTAAGAATTTGTACAGAACTCAAACGTCCCATCTTCTAGCACAATATGTCATTTTGTTCCTTTCGAAAAAAAATATGTGATTTTGACCACGTTAACATAACTCAATCTTAGGTCTTAAATCTTTTAAAAAAAAATACCTTGCAATGCTTCTCCATGTATTAAGTTTTATAATTTAAATATTTTCTTAACATTCCAAAAACATTTGGATATTTCACCTGTAATATGGAATTGAATAAAACTTTAATATTATGGTCAACCTTAAACAAATAAAAATTTATTACAAAGCGAAGACATATTTAAGCACTGAAGTTAAGCGTGAGAATAAGTGATGCATTCATGGTCTCTTACTTTATAATTGGCATATTAAAAATCTCTGTATGTAGCAGGTTCAAAGTTTTAGGAGTGTTGGTGTATCTTATTGTTAATTGATTTGTATTACAAAGTCTGCTGCATCATCTTTAAAAATCACTAAGCGTATCGGCGCCAATGATGACATTGATGTGTGCAAAACGTCTGCCAGGAAAAATGTATTGTAACTTACAACACAATTAATAATTTCTTTTTTAACCGTTAAGTGACATTAAGAGTAACAGTATCGGGATATTCTTATATTATACATACGCAATTTTTAGTAAAAATGAAAAATTATGTAATGAAAACACACTTTAAAATACGTTTATAACATTAATTTATTAAAAATAAAAATGAACATTAAAAACTACCACTCATTTATTAATGAAAATTTAAACACTTTATTTATCCTCCGAGAAAATTTAAAAGAAATTAAATCTATTTGCACAAAAATTTAACAATAAATGAATTTTAAATATTCTCAGTGACTACATTTTTAATTCCAAGGTCTTGCTGCTGCATTCATAAAGTACGAAGAACTGGCGGCCATATAAGGGTGGGCACAATTATATAATGAAAAATCAGGTGAATAGAAGCTTGAAATTGAATCCATTGATTGACCGAATGAATAGCTACTTAATGGCCCCATTAAAGGTGTTGATTTTCTTTCAGGGAAAAGATTAGGCCCAAGGACGCTATTGATTGCAGGAGATGCTTGAGTATCTGTCTGGCTTTGTTGCGGATACGAATTAGACAAATATGACGGTAGGATTGGGTATAAAGATGATTTAGGTTCTAGGTCAGCTTCGGTTTTCAAATTAAGATTATCAATCTTGTGATTACTAAAATCCAATCCACTTTCTTTAGATTTTATTAAATTGTCTTCTGGTGTACTACGATCAGGAGAACAAGAATCATTACACGTTTGCTTGTTGGGAGATCGCTCTTTTTCGTCAATAATGGGTTTTTTCTGATGATACGAAGATGATTTTTCTTTTTGTTGCTCCTTTTCTTTATCTTTTTGAGATCGTTTGCATTTATAACGATGATTTTGAAACCAAATTTTTACCTGAAGTAAAAATTATCTATGATATGATTTTATTAATAATGCTATTACTTGAGTCGGTGTAAGATTTATTAAATTAGCTAGATGTTCTCTTTCAGGTGCTGACAGATATTTTTGCTGCTTAAATCTACGTTCTAGCTCATAGATTTGAGCTTGACTAAATAGAATTCTTCTTTTTCGACGTTGTGATATATTAGTGAATTGCATTGCAGCTTTCTGGTGATCATAATTATTTGCTCCTAGTGATGCCATTCCCATAGCAGAATGCATACCTTGATGAAAATTTGCTGATATCCCGGAATAAGCTGACATACTATTCGTTGCGGCAGCTGCCGCAGAGCCCATTAATCGAGACACTATATATAAAATAAATTTTAAATATTACTTTACTGACATACTCGCCATACGGGGATCATTACTTGAATTCGCTGAAGCCGCCATACCATACCATGTGTTACTCCCTCTTGGGTCGGAATATGGATTGAAATCATTAACACTAGAACAATATTGGGATCCAAAAGGTGAGGAGCCCGAGCTAACTCCAGTGTGTTGAGTTAATGCAGCATAAGCAGAATATGGTGACATTGAGGACATTCCAGCAAGTCCTGGAATACCACTCATGACAGCTTTGTGAATGATGGGTGTCTCAGTAGATTGAGTAGTCTTCAAGTAGTACTTCTCCTAGTACCAGTTTAGATAATGAAGGTTCTCACAGAGTGTGTTAAGTGGTATTCAAATAGATGATTGTGAATACCTATCGCAGATACTTGAGTAGCAACTTTAAAGGCAAAGCTGAATTAATAACTATCTAGTCCTGAGTTGAGTTATTAAGTACCAAGTGTTATCTGGTTGCATTTATTGGTGCTGATTTTATCGTGCTTGACTGATTATTTGTATTTTTTTCAACTCACTAGTTACTTAGGTTTGTGTGTCTTCTCATTGCATACTTACTTCTACGGAGACATACACAAGATTTATTTACAGCTTTTACCATGAAAGTCCGTAACCAAGTTGTAATTTCATCGGTTAGCATACTTTAAAATTTCTACCCACATACAATCATTTTGTCACAGGTATTATTTTGTCTTTCATGCATATCTACTGTTGTCTAAGGAATAATTTTCAAATAAATTAATAATGAATCAAATTTGGGAATGTAGTACATAATAATTACTGCTGCCTTGTAGTCCAATTAAAATGCAGAAGAGCCACTTGCGACTCAAGTGGTTTATGGATTGGTTGAATCCCAGATAAGTAGTAAGCGGTCAATGCTTTCTATCGATTCAAAAACTAGAAAATATCGATTAGTGAATCCAAAATGATATTTAATTTTTTGTAAGGAAAATAGGTGATAATAAATGAAAATTAAATGATAAATATTGAATATCAAATAATCACCAGATAAATTTATTGATTTAATTTTTCAGAAAAAAAATCTATATTAGCAATATTAATATTTTGAAATTTTTTCCAATTATTTAAATTCTAGAATTTAAATATTCATATAATTAAATAAACATCTCATACTCCCTAAATAACACAAATAAGCTACACATATTAAGAAATAAATTTGTTAAAAAATTACATGGAAATTGTAAATTTTTATGAAACTTGATACTTTATGAATGATATAACTATTTATCTATGTTTACTACCTTCTTGATCTCTACCATGAGGATTATTACCTAATGTACAATTTTTGTAAATAATTTTTATAATATATAAAAGTATTCCATAATTTATGCAAACTTAACGGATAATATTAATGTTTCTTCAAAAGTTAAACATAGCAAATACATAACGAAGGCCAAATTCATAGACTCTCTATTTTATTATTTATTGTTTTCTGCATCACAATCTATAATAATTTTTATATGTTAATCAAAATGAATATAAAGACTACATTATAATTTTTTATGACACAACTTTTTTCAGTAGAAAAGTAGAAGATGAGAAATACAATCGGAATTTTCTATATCGTAGACGTTTAGTAGAACCC
>JBBMOY011293650.1:0-15389 GCA_037951405.1 Platydemus manokwari | reverse complement strand
TTTAGAGAATATCAAACCATATTTCTCCAAGGTTATTTTATGTGCACAATGATAATTTTGGAGTTAGTGTAATGATGTTATTTATTATTATTATTATTATTATTATTATTATTATTATTATTATTATTATTATTATTATTATTATTATTATTGCACAAACTATAGTGACTCTCATATGATTTTTCAATACTTTTTTGTATAGAATTTAGGATATTCACCTTCAGAGGGACTTATCTCCTGGGTGGCTAAAATAGTCATTAAAATGAAACAGTTTTCCCTGTTCACAATTTTTCCAGTATCAGTATCAGTTCTTCTGAATTTGTCTTCATTTTATTTCTTTTCCAAAATCCGTTCTTAAGCTTCTGCTACTATCTTATTAACCATGTTTCGATGTTGTAGTTTTACCTGCCAATGCCGGTCTATTTATTCCAATTTTTATAATTTAATATGAGAGCATGATTTTTTAATTCTTTTAATTTTGTTTTTTAATATTAGTGAATGATTTTATTCTTATGTTTTTCCTGGTCAAATAATAAATGCAGGAGAAATTACTTGACGATATGCTATCAACAAAATTGTGATTGGTGAATCGTGAAATAACCTGTTATCAAAGCAATGAATCAAAATCAAAGAACATTGGGTTTTTTGTTTTAATATTTGCATGATTTCATACTAGAAATTAAACGGTTTTTAGTCTTACATAATACACATGGCATTATGTGCTGCAGCTCACAAATAACCGATTTACACAAATAATCTGCAGCTTACGTTTAAGACTTTACAGTAATTTTATTATCAGATATCTCAGTAAATTATTTTTAACTATTATTTTTTAACCCCATATTTTTAATATTCAAATTATAGAATCTATTATTTATCAAACTTTATCGAGACTTACAGTGTGCATAATATTAAGACTTTGGATGTGAGAATAACATTAACAGATCACCCAAAACTGGGCTAAATTGTTTTAATGAATAAAATTTTGATTTTATAATTTTTTTCCAATCTCTTCGTCTCTAATCTGAGACTCTGACAACATGTTTGAATATTAGAAATAAGATCAACAAAGGTAAAAGATAATATAATTTTGACTTCATTTTCATTTAGCATTTTCTCATGGCACGCAATGGAGTGCTTTTCCAAATACCTTATAATCAAAATAATCAACTTTTTTGACATCATCTTTTCATTCGAGAGCACATTATCGATCAATTATTAATAATTGACCCAGCAATATCCGTGAGAATGTTAAAATTGAATTAAATTTTAACCAATTTAATTTTTTATAAAGTTATATTAATTTGTTTAAGTAATTGTCTTTGAATCCATAATTTATTGTCGTGTCTTTTCAGTTCGTTTTCGATGTATCGTTTATAAAATAGTAGTCACTTACACGGTGACCACGCCTTTGGATTCGATTCGAAGAAGATCAATGACTGAAAATTATGGGGAAAAGGGAGGAAGATATTGAGACTATTTTGATAACATATATAGAAGATATAGAGGTTAGATAGAAGAATTAGAGATTTTTAAGTAGACAAACATATAGTGTTCGATACAATGCCAATTAAGAATACAAAGAAAGTCAAAGATTTTTAAAGAAAGGGAATGTGAGAATGTTAAAATTGAATTAAATTTTTACATATTTAATTTCTTATAAAATTAAATTGTTTAAATCAGTGTATCTGAATACATTTTTATTGTTGTGGATTTTCAGTTCGTTTTCGATGCATCGTTTATAAAATACTAGTCGCTAACAATATTGATTAATAATTTAAAGTGGGATGCGAAATCATTGAAGTCAACATCGTTAATGTACGTGACATCATTAATAGGTGACATAAAAACAACACAATTGCTATCCAAAATAAACATAAACTATTGAACCTTAACACTATTTTAATTTCACCTCGTGACCACAAAAACCTGATCTTGAAACATTATATCACCAGAATTGATTTTCAATTTATTTCAGATAAAATACCCACCATATCAATCGTAAACAAACACAATCCCATGTGATAAATACATTCTGAGACAACAAAAAAAATCAACTTCAATATTTGATTGTATTGCTTAAGAAAATATTTATAGTCCAAGTGCACATGGTCAGTTTGTTGTCGCACGTGGTCATTTGTTGTGACATGCAATTATATTCCAGTCTATTAATTTTCTACCAACAGATTCAGGCATGTGTTTGGAATTGACGAAAGACGTAATTGATGTGAATCACGTGACGATATAATTCAGTATTTCGTTGTAATTTTTCCGGATTTCTTCCATTTTTCAATATTTTTTTTCAAAGTTTTTTCGAAATTTTTCCATTCCACAACGAACAGATAAAACAATCAAATTAAACAATCGATGTCTGGAATATCGTATCAGATTATCGATATCAACATATCTGATCAAATTATCAATAACGATTACCAAACAGAACTGTTTCCCGTTTTTGTAAACAAGATCAAAAACTTTGGTCGAAAAGTAAATTTAAATCAAAATTGCCTCACCAAAAATAATTATCAGACACAAATTGTACGATTAGAAGCCAAAATATCAGGCACATACAGTCTTCGAAAATATGATTCCCAGTATTAAACACTAATAAAAAAAAACATAATCAAAAGGTGTGTTGAGATGAATTGTAATGAGATATTAAATATCAAAATTTCCCTCTGAACGCATCATCATCATCAAAAAAATATGAAGGTCAATTTGGCAAATATCGATTTTTCAATGACATTAATAAATCCATAATATTTCATCAAAAAATGTTTATTATTTTCACAAAATAATGAACAATAATCGTTTCATGTGTTGATTGGTCAATGAAAAAATCAATTGTATTATTAAAAATATAAAATAATATATTGATTTATCTCTATTTTATAAACAAAGAATAATTAAATTCAAAATTTTATACAAAGTTCATAATCACAATATATAGTTATATTCAAAAAACTATTTTCTATACAATCATCAATTTGACTCGTGAAAAGAAGAGAGAGAGAGAGAGAAAGATAAAACGGAAAATTTATTCTGATTCTGACATTTCTTGATCGACTTGCTCTTCTTCTGATTCTTCCATTTCTTCGTTTTCTTCGCCTTCACTGTTGACGATCAGATTGGGTAGAAAGCCAATATGTTTTGCATAATCAATGATCGTACTTCGACAATAAAGATATTGATAGGCATTCTGCACACATTTATAACGCTGACTACGAATCTTTAACATCGTTTGATGAAGATTGATTCTGCCACAATCGGTGAGGCTTTTCGAACAAATTTCCGTCAAGATAAATGTACCTATTATCAATACAGGTTTGTATTTAATATTTTAAATATAATAATAATAATAATAATAATAATAATAATAATAATAATTTACAAATTTGAATTTCAAAAATATTAACAAATGGTATTTATTTGTTTCAATAATTGTGCTTTAAATAGATTATT
The DNA here is from genome assembly GCA_037951405.1 of Platydemus manokwari. NCBI lineage: Eukaryota > Metazoa > Platyhelminthes > Tricladida > Geoplanidae > Platydemus > Platydemus manokwari. Next base: position 11,927 of record JBBMOY011293650.1, on the reverse strand, counting down.
TGATGTCTTAACTTTTAAATTCATTCGTGCTTTCCAAAAATACAAGTGGTTTACATGGTAACGATGCATTTGAATTCGATTCTGAGAAGGTCTATGGCATGAAAAAGCAGATAAGTGGAGGAAGATATAAAAATCTGAAAAGAAAACATAGAAAAGATATAAATAAAATAAAGAAGATTCGAAAATGATTTCAAGAGAAGAAAAATAGAAGTTTTCATTGAAATGAACAGATGGAGAATTCAATACAGAGATAATTAGGAATACATAGAAGAAACGGAGGATGTGACGATTTAAAAATGTTCTATGAATAGATAATTTGATGTCTTCACTTTGAAATTCATTCTCAACGTGTGCTTTATAAAAATAGTAGTGGTTTACATGGCGTCCATGCATTTGAATTCGATTCTGAGAAGGTTTATGGCATAGAAGTATAAAAGTAGATGAAGAATCAGAAAATATAAAAAGAAGAGACAGAGAAGATATAAATAAAATAAAGAAGATTCGAAGAGGATTTCAAGAGAAGAAATAAAGGTTTTCATTGAAATGAATAGATAGAGAATTCAATACAGAGATAATTAGGAATGTATAGAAGATAAAGCGTTTCAAAGAAACGGGCGATGTGGGGATTTAAAAATATAAATTTAAAAAGTTTTATAAATACAGGTAAACGCGGTTAGAGGTAAAAATAATAAAAATTTTGCGACTTTTTTAAAAAAGGTCTCGTATAACGCGGTTTTTTTTAAATTGAAAAATTTAAGTTAATACAACTGTATTTTACATATTTACAGGTGATAAAAAATTTAGTATAACTATCTACATAATATTATTTCTACATTGTTTAAATAAAATATGTAGGTTTTATGTCCTAGATTATAATGTTTCGATATAATGCTGTTTTGATATAACGCGGAACGAATTAACCGCGTTATACGAGGGTTGCCTGTATTTTCCAAGGAAATAATATTGACTGATACAAATCGATAAAATACTATATAGTCAATAACCTTTGGATTCCGAGAAAAAGCTGTGACAAGAGAGATACGTGATTACATGTAACATGTGTACACCATAACGATAAGTCGTTACTAAAATCGAAAGTTTATCAAGTCATTCAATAAAATCCGAATTCGACTCAACACTGGTAATTAAATTGAAGCGATACAAAAAAAATTCAGAAAACTGGTGGTGCCTAAGTCAACAAATTGGTATTTTGTTCTCATGCTGCCATATCATGGAGTTGAGCTCAATTTTTTTGAATTTCCTTTCAATAATTTATGGATTATCTGATTTCCAAACAATAAAAATCGGTTATCATGTCAATAATTGATAAAGACAAACAATAATACAATCATCGAAGCTCCCGGAGCATGTCTAAGGGTTATGAAATGTAAATAGAGACTTTCTATACAATAGCGATCTTAAGATAAAAGTAAATTTATCAAATGACAAGAAATATATGTAAAAAACATCAAGAATTAATAAGATTGAAAAGTGATTCTATAATTATTATGTGTGTGTGCGTGACCAAATTAGCAAATAAATATTACGTATTTTGGATAGACTCCCGATCATGTGATATTTAGTAGTAAATAATTATGATGATGATAATCGTCGTCATCATCATAATCTAAAATATTCCAATATAAAATTACAAACCAATGCTTCAACTAGATAGATCTTTGTACCGAAGGTAACACATATTTTATCCTGTTTAACCCGTGGTAACACGCATCAAGTAGCATAAACAAATTAATGAAAACTATATCGATAATAAGGCTTTCTAAAATTTCTTGACATGAAAATGCTGTTTGATCGATTCCGATATTCAATTTTCTCCACAATATGTTATTATAATTATCAGATTACAATGCTATACATCTTATGAGACCGAAAGAAATATAATTGGATGAGAAACGAACAGATAAATTCAACATGTAACAATTAATTTGAGTGACAAAACAGTGAAGACAGTTGTCTAGTAATTTTAACATTGAATTATGATGATTTCGGACTGATGAATAATGAATAATACTTCACGGGAATAATTACTGAAATAAATTTGAATTTATTTATTAGAATTACAAGATACAATTTGAATAATCATGCTAATAAGTATCCATATTAGAGATTGATATAAACAACAAGAAATTAGTTGATGTATTATATTAATAATATCAATCTACATCAAGGATGGCGGACCGATAATTCTGATATACAAATACCAATCAACAAACAACCATTGGCTGTAAAATTATCAAAATAATTACTAAACAAGGGTAAATAACCACTTCAACAAACCAAATGTATATGATTTATTAATTAGTATAGTTTTTTGGTTTTGATTTCGCGCCAAATTTCAAGGTCAAGTAGGTGCTTTTGTATGTGGGTTTTTCAAAAAAAAATACTGGCAGAGAGAATTGTTTAAGAACTTACAGGAAGAAAATATGATTGAAATTTGTTGAGAAATGTATGTCTGTTGAAATATTGATTTCAGAAATGATAAGCATGATGGGAAAGGTTTTGAAACATTATAGGAAGAAGATATTGTTTCGAAGCAATAAGCATTTTATTGATAAAGATCTGATAATATTGGATTGGTAGCTAGATCTACCGAAAGTAAAATAACAGTGGATTGAAGATAAACATCGAATTTTTACCAAGATTGACATTAAAACCCCCCTCTAAACTTAAGGATTTAGAAAGAAATGGATAATATCAATTATTCGTCAATAAAAATGCTTTGATATTTAATAAATAAATATCGATTTATGCTATTTTAACAGAATTTGGAGCATATCCTTTGGATTTATCACTGAAATGTGAACGTTTTTAACATGCGAATTCTAATTTAACAAACTGGAACAAAACATCACTACAACAATAATAATGATAACAATATATTTACCATTTTTCACCAATGATTCTTGGCGTCGTGGCGGATTTGGTGTGATGTTGTTGACTTTTTGACAAAAAATAGGTTTTTGATTGGCAAGATTATTTGGACTGATTTTTGGACTACTCAATTCCGGATGGGAATGGGTGTATGATAAACTTTCGGTTTGATTGATTTTTGACATTTCCAGAGATTCAAAAATGCAGTCATTAAGGTCAAAAAAGAACTTTTTCTGATCTAGCTGGCATAACGCATTTAACTTGATGATTGATTCATTGGTTTTTCGTTTAAGAAGATGAATACCGAATTCATAATCTAATAAAAATAGGTTATTTAAATCAAATCAATACAAATCAATATTCATATTAATGCTTGTGAGAATTTAAAATTGAATTCAAATTGTTAAAGATTTAATTTTGTATAAAATTTGATTTTAAATAAACTTATATTAATTTGTCTAAATAATTATATTTAAAATACAATTTGGTGTCGTGACTTTACAGTTCGTTTTTAAAATAGTAGCGGCGTACATGACAACCACACATTTGTATTCGATTCTGAGAAATTCAATGACTGAAGATTACAGAATAGAAGTAGGAAAATGTGGAGACTATATAGGAAATATATAGAAAAGATGTAAAGAAGATATAGAGAATATATAAAGAAGATGTTGTGAAGAATAAAAAAGATAGAAGAATTAGAGATTTTTATGTAAATAAATATGCCGAGTATTCAACACAATATCAATTAAGAATAAAAAGAAAATCAAAGATTTTAAAGAAAAAGGGATGCAAGAATTTGAAATCGAATTAAGATTTTTAAAAATTTAATTCTGTATAAAATTTGATTTTATTTAAAATTATATTTATTTGTTTAAATAATTGTATTTAAATCTATAATTTGGTGTCGAAACTTTTCAGTTCGTTTTCAATGTGTGGTTTATAAACTAATACAATACTTACAGGCTTACAATACTTATATACACAGGTTTCAGTTAGGAAGGAACGTAGAGAAAACTAATTGGACAAAAATGTGTTTATTTCACTTAATAATTTTTGTTGATTTTTTTTTATTTAGAGAACATCTAGATTCTTATATATATATATTAATTCAACAAAACAATGAAAGAAAAATATAAATTTAATGCGTAAAAATTCTAAAATCTCTAATTACTCATCAGATTCCCCGTATTCTCAACAAAACAAACCATAACTATGTGGAGTTACATCAAATATAAGCAAGGAAATAATGTTTATTAAAGATAAAATTTGATGAAAAATACGAATAAAAGTAGACATGTATGGAAAATACACAACATTCATCCTTTGCTATATTAATCTGTTATTTGGAATAAAGTGAATTTATTCAATGATTTCCATTCCCATTAGCTGAATTAGCCAAATTGATCGAATTTATTAAATATTTTAAATTCGATAAGTTTCAATTTGAGAGGATTATCTCTTACAGTTTCGATGGGAAATTTCGTTTGTATAAATTAACATAGAAATCAAGTTAGAATCACATGATAGATTTAATGCGTGAGTGAATCGTTTATTTGTCTATCAGACAGTGAATTTTTCTTGTGAAGCGCGATATTCTTACTGGAAATCATATCCAATGAAATCTAGTCCTCAATGATAAGTTAATCGCATAAATTAATTTTAGAATTATCTTTTGAAATATTTTATATAATTAAAATGTCGGTTTCTTTACATATTCACTTGAATGGTTGATGGGTGCTTAATGAAATAATATAATACATGAATAAGGAAATAATCACAACCATCTGTTTGAATTCGATTTAGAGAAAATCGGTAGCAGAAAAGAATCGATCCAGGAGATTCTGACTAGAAATCTTTAGATAAGCTAACGAAAGGATGGAATAAGAAGAGTAATAAGAAGAAAGATACAGAAAATGGAGAGTATAATCTGAAAGCAATTAAAAGAAATGGGAAGGAAATTAAAGATTTTTAAGAAATGGGATGTGTAGATTTAAAATTTTTAATAAACACTGACCAAGTTAATGTAAGTCATTTAAAATGACCTTTATTTTATCTCAATTTTGTTAAAATAATATAATAAAATGCTCTTTAATCGTGACTTCCAAAAATCAAAGTTCATTTATTGGCAGAGTAGCAGGGAAAATATGAAATATTATCAATGATCAGAAATAACTTTATGTAATTTGTTTGAATAATGTGATTGAATATATTTTAGGTTGAATTTCTTAAAATTATTTTATCTTATTACTATGAAAGTGTCTTTCACAGAAAGAGATTCCTTCAGCTAATTAATTATTTAAATAAAGATTTATTAATTATTGTAGCATCGCAATGCTTCTTGAAGTTCTAATTTATTAGTGATAAAAGCTATAAATAAATTTGTAAAATATAGATTATTTACAAAGGAAGTGTATTGAAAGAATCAATTAGCACAATACAGTAAACATAAAGCTGAATTATATTTCCTATCTAACAGTACACCAGCAGTTATTAGAACAAAATTTAATTTCAAATGTCAATTTCTGATATCAAGCCCGAATTATATTTCAAGGTGTTCACTATCTCAATTTTATTGATTGATAATAACGAAACCAAATTCAGATGAATCCCCAAAATAACAATCATAGAATTTATAAACCAACAAGTGTACCGATATGGATATTTTGGAACAATGTGGTATGGATTGAAATGATTTCAACAATTATTTTCATTTAGGGATTTATTGAATTGCTAATTGTTTCCCCCATAATTCGATCATTGACAGCTACATTGGGCAAAACAATTCATTTTGCTCATTCCAATTCGCTATAGTAATTATCTGTATGAAAAATAAGACAATTCTAACAGTATTAAGGAAATCTTGATGCTGTCAGAAATCTCCATATGGTCGTTATAGCAATTAGGCTTATCGAATAATTAGAAATTGCAATCTATTCATTAAAACAAATTACGTGACATTAAGAACAAATTATCACACATTAAATGAATGCACCTACAGGAAAATGTAAATAAAGTTCTTAATTGTTTGAAACTTTTGCCACCTATTTCCATAATTATTTGTTTAGCTAATTTGTCGCTGAATTCCATTTTTCTACCTAATTATATATATTTATACTTTATATTTATACTTTATATTTATACTTTATATTTATACTTTATATTTATACTTTATATTTTTACTTTATATTTATACTTTATATTTATACTTAATATTTATACTGTATATTCATACTTTATATTTATACTTAATATTTATACTTCATATCTATACTTTATATTTATATTTTATATATACATTGTTACCTCTACTTATAAAGACTATACACACGAAATTTTTAGATAACGAAACGCCTCCTCGGAAAATATTACCTCTGGTTACTAAAGACATTTTAGGATTCGAAATATGTAAATTTCAAAATACTTAATTTGGTTTAAATATTTGAGTGTTCATATTTTAAAGGAGACTTAAATTTGTCGTTTTTTACACTTTTATTGACTATGGATCCCAAGACCGTGATGGAAAGAAGTGAGAAGAAAAAGAAGAGGGCTGTTTTGTCCATACAAAAAACCCAAGAGCTAATAGAAAAATACAAAAATTGGATGCGTTTGGATGACATTTAAACGAAATTCCAAGAAGTTTCGGATTTTGTTAAAAAGAACCACCAAGAAAAACTAGTCGACCAATTGCTTACCATGATTATGTTTGCTTTGCACATTTTCGAAAGATTGTTAAAAGACGACTTAACCAAACATCCTTGGATCAGTTCTACACAAAATGTCAAGCAAAAAGCATTATTGATAGTGAACCTGATTGGAAGTAAGCGAAAGATGGCAATTTTTAGAGAATAAAATATGAATTCATGATTCGTTTCTCTTTATTCATATTATGTATAACTCTCATTTTTATGCTTATTGTCCAGTAATCTAATGCTAACATGTATTCTTAATTTATAAAAGAATTATGTTTGAATTTTGAGGCTTGAAACCGATCGAGGTATTTACAAGGAAATGAGGTTCTACTTACGAAATTTTTACGTCATCAAAGGACTTCCAGAACTAATTAATAGCTTAATTAGATGGATTGAATTCGATTAATTAATAAAATTCGATTGCAGCCACACAACCGTTTCCTGAACCAACCCTGGCTATGATTTCAAATTGATGTTCTATTCATATGGATTTTCCAAATTATCCGGAATATAATCAATAACCGTTAATGTTTATGAAGCATTTTGTAAATATTTGTATAAATTCTTTGTTAATTGATAAATATTTTGGAAGATTCCAAACAAGAAAATTATATTTCCCACAGTACAATAATGAGTATGTAAGATACTTAGTAGAGTGCATATATATATCTTTCTATCCAATTAAAAGTGATATTAGGATTTTTACATTCGTATATTATTATTATGAGGATGATATTTGAAACATAATTGATCGCCACATACACATTGTACCTTTAATGCGTACCATTATCCTTGAGATAGTATTGGACACGGATAATTTTTTAGATAAATCTATTTTAAACGGTTTTTCATTTATTTATTCGAATAATCAATTAATTAATTAACCATCAACTTATGTGGTCAATCATTGTCTACACGTCTGTATACATTGTCTTTGACATATGTGTTATCTTTAACATCTTAATCAATCTAAATATAAAAAAGATGCAATCTTTGAAAAAGGTTTTCTAAAATAAAAGAGGAAAGAAATTCATTTAAAGTAATATTAAAGTAGATATCAAGTAAATCACTCATTACCGGGTATGGGTTGAATACTGCAAATGCAAATCTCTGCGATCATTTGAGCTATTCGTTGCCAAGTGATAGCGATTCTCCAATCTTCAATTGAATCATCCCAGGAAAATATCTACAAACACCATGGACATTAAAGCAATATTTTATTCAGTCATTTGATTATACTTTGATTTCCAACACATGATAGGCCATTATCAGACCGACAAGAATAATCGTTGATATCATTATCAACCCTTTCATGGTTATGGAATAAATCGAATTCTGAAGGTAAGAAAATAAACATTTAGCAGACTATTTTATATTAAAGTATACATTATTATTATTTATTATTATTAAAACAAAGATAATAAAATGTTATAGATCATTGAACACATTTTGTTGCGCAACATGTACATAACTGCTACGTAATTTCATATTCATTGCATTATAGTTACATTTTGAGATCAAATCAGTAGATCAGAATGTCGATGATAATTATTGTGAGCGATAGCTAATCAATCAAATTATTCGAATTACTTAAATTGTTTATTAACAAATCTAGTAACATATAATTCTAATAAAATTATATATATTTATATGTATGTGTGTGTGTCGTGCGATTCATAAGTCTTCGGCTCTAAAACTAAAATATGACAACAATAAGAACAAACTAAATGTTTTGAGTTACTTTAATGCACGGCAAAATACAACAAAAGTAAGAACAAATAACGGTGAATAATAAGCCATTCCTTATCAACTGTTCAAATGTTCACCATCTTGCTCCAAATATAGATTGTATTGTTTCCTGAAGGTTGAATCATATCTACGGATGACAACGTGGTTGATGTTTATTAATTCGTGTGAAATTGGTTATTCAAGTCTGATGAGCGTTGTATAATTGCTATGGATTTCATAAACTCCACCTTTGTTATAGCTTCATAACCAAAATTGACCGCCTTTCCTTTCATGATTTCATCAAGGTATATGTATATATATATGTGTGTGTGTGTGTGAGTATGATTTAAATTATCTAATCTAGTTTAGTAATAAATGATACGAATATTTTAGTTATTAAATCAATATTGACTTTTCAAAATCGATATCCAATATTTAATAGTTAAGCTAATTAATCATTACAACATAATTTTCACCAACAATAATTAATTGATAGTAATAAATCAATGGATTGATTGATTTAAAAACAAACCGAAAATTAAGTCACGTTTGTAAATGAATAAGATTTCTCTCATTCAATTTCATTAACTGTCAAGTTACCATTCATAAATTTCTGAAATATATCAATTTATTTTTGACTAATCCGCAGATATATTTATTTATTGAATAAAATTTGGTTCTAGTGTTCCTGTGGAGTGTAATTATGTTTGATAATTGCCACCATATTAACAATAATTAACCAAGTCGATAGTGAGATTGCAGTAAATCAAAACAAAAAACCAATAAATTTTAATCTATTAAGCGTTTCGTGTTAATAGATGGAAATAGAGAAATATTGAGTCTGAGAGAGATTCAGCTGTTTGCACTTTTCATTGACGAATGAGCCGATTAATTTGAAAGTGGTTCAAGTGATTCATTTAGTTTTTTCACATCGAGTTATTTAATGGTTTGCTTTTTAACAAATTTAACAATGTCGGTAACTAATAACATGATATTGGAATGATATCAATTTTTCCAAGAGTATTTTATCAACTCGGTTGCGATGGCAAGTATTGTTTATAAAATGATATGTTTTGATATCTGTTCAGGGGATTATATCATTGCCCAGCAAGTGGGTATAATTTCACATTTGATTGCTGATTTTGAATAATTACCACAAAATCATATTCAATAACATTAAAACGATTAATAAAATCATTATCTAAGCTAATCGATCAATATTACTTCATTAAAAATGCATAATGGTATAAACTGACAATGTAATGAGCATCCATTGGAAACTCTCAAAATGGGGCGGAACTGAAATTGTTGACACCAATGTCGTGGATTATAATTAGTTATTATTATTATTGATTTTAACAAATATACATGGTCATGAAATCAAATATAAAATCTAGAGACCTGACATGCAATCAAATATGATGTCAATAATATAAAAACAATAAAAATCGATAGACATCAGATGAAATTAAATTTTTAACTGCTTATATTCGCGAGCCATAGTTGGACGAAAGACAAAAAGGTTTTCTTCAATAGCTTGTATTTACAAAGAACGCTCTTTTGACCTTCCATTCGGTCACTGGACCAGGATCCATACGAATGAAAGTAAAAATGACACTGACATACCGGCTGTTGTGAAACATTGATAATAATACGATATCGCGTCATTAAATACACATGTAATTCGAAAGAAATAAAGTTTTAAACATACGACTATTCGTCGAATGTAATATTATGATTAAATTAGGTGGGATGTGCTTCCCTGACAAACTGGATGTTGGTAAACGGTTGATATCGACATTCAAATAAACCGCGAAATAGTAAATTTAAGTGGTTTTGATGATAGTTTGCATTAAATACAATTCACCTCACAAATACTTATTATTACACTGAGCAGATAATCAATTCTCCACTAATAACGGTTATTATTTTGTTTACTATGGGTTTTAGCACATATTATCCTTGCTTTGTTAATATTCCCTCCGAGTTCAATTAGATATTCGGCTTTATTTGAGATTCAATTATTCTCACACGTCAGGCAAAAATTGAAAACGGGTGAGAAAAATAAATATATAAAATATTAATAAATGCTATTCAATCCATATTTCAGTTTCGCAAATATGGAGATTTCTGTTGAGCAAAAATTATTTTATTTGTTTTACTCTGTTGATATTTCCAAATAGAATGTGAAAAATTAAAATTATTTTATTCCCCATTCATTATTCATTTAACATAACATAGAGATAGTAATAATTATTATTATCAAAATTATTATTAAAATTATTAAAATTAAAATTATTATTATTATTATTATTATTTTTATCATTTTTATTATTACTATTAATATTATTATAGTTATCATTATTATTACTATTATTATAGTTATAATAATAATTATTATTACAATAATCGTTATGATTATTATTATTATCATTATTATTATAAATATTAATATTATTATAGTTATTATTATTATTACTACTACTATCATTATTATTATTATTATTATCATTATTTTTATTATTATTATTATTGTTATTGTTATTGTTATTATTCTTAGATCTTAGTTTTCACATTAATTACTGCGGTTAAATTGTTAATGACCATTAGATTGAGTGGCAGAGGCTTAGTATTCCTCAGCAAGTTAATATTAAGAACTTTGTCCTGCCGATATATTTGCACAATTTATTAATAGTCCATAAACCATGTTTATAATATAATTAAGAATTTAAGAATTTTCCTCACTATATAAAATTGATGTTTTCATAAATAAAATTTATCTATGAGAAAACAATCCTATGGAAATGAGTTTGTGTCAATAGAAACAAAAATCTACTTGTTTAATTATAAAGTCTTCAATGACTCGAACAATGGGTAATTGTTCGTTTCCTCGCACTGTATCTTCCTTAATAAAATCTTCAGCAGATATATTTAGATAACAAATATCTGATTCTTTTTTTAGAGAATATCCAAGCTGTCATGTGTCAAGAGAACATACGGGTACAATAAAAATTATCATGCTCAGACCCGTGAGAAAATGAATGGAACTTCATTCCTGTTCAAAGAATTCCTCCATTTTAAGTTGCTTTGTTAAAACAATTTTTGTTACTTTTATATTTTTTACCACATTTATTTGTCTTTTCTTGATTTACCTTCTCTGTGATTTATATTTACTTATATTTATTCCATTTTTTATTAATTGTTAATAAAAAGTCTGAATTAATTATCTTTACGAGCAAAAACCAAATGTGACTTGGAGATGAGTTTCGATTTTATTATCATTTTTAAATGATTATCTGATATTTATGGTTTTATCTATTTGTGGTGCTTGATATTAATACCTCACAAATTCCAAAATGAATTAAATCTAGTTGATTGTTTCAATTCACCTTTTCCTGGAATTAGAGATGTGATTTATGTCATTTATTTTTTATTAAAAATTAAGTAGATATGTCTACAGAATAAAAGATTATCTACAAATCCATGTGTTACATTTGTGATCGATATTATAATATCCTAATGTTTTCATGACCATTTACCACTTTTCATCTCCTGTAATAATTCGCTTCCAGAAACGGCTGTCTCTAGGGTTATCGAGTAGTTCGCGGCAAAGAT
>JBBMOY011292539.1:0-15390 GCA_037951405.1 Platydemus manokwari | reverse complement strand
TATTTGAATATGAAATCCAATATAAAATTCCAGAGTCATATGCAGTAAATGGAAAAAGAAATTTCATAAACAAAGTGTAATGATAAGAGTTTTAAGAGTAGATTTTATGAAATCATATCTGACAACAACAATTAACCTTTATGAGAGATCGATCTTGTGCTACTTCCAGTTATCAGAATCAGAGAGTATTAAAAATTTACCATTTCATCTTTCATTTTTAGATCAGAATCTATGGTTTCTTTACTCACCTTTATTTTCAATTTACAGGGTAGAATAAATACTTGTGATTGAATTTTGACTTCCTAGTCAGGATATCCATTACCGTGATCATATATTTTCAAAAAGTTCGAGTATCTTAAGCTATGGTTTGAGATATATGTCTAATCTATCAGCTTAAAAACTTGTTTTAAAACCTGTAATTATCTTTTATTATTTTGCGTTCTTTTAATTTTCATGGACGATAATTTACTTTTCCTCATTTTTATTTATTGTCTTTTGCTTAATTTGACAATAAATTGGTAGAATGTTTTAAACATCACTTTATTCGGTTTTAATTTCCTTCATTGAAGATTTTGTCGTCAATAATGCGACAATCTAAAATTTAATAACGAAAAGAATAAGCCTAATTAAAAACAACAATTAGATCATTTTGATACTTAAGCCCAGCGATTTCTATCTTTGCAATCAATTGTGATCATTTTTTTCAAATTAATCATTTGCTAATGATGTTTATTAAATTAATTAATACCACACAATTAAATAAATTAATTATTATAAGAATTATATAATTTATTTTCTACTGTATATTTTTGTCACAACACAAATCAATCTGTTCGATTTATTTCACTTATGTCGAAAATATTTTTAGTTCTGCGTGGGACACCACATTGAACTATCAACTATTTTAATTTATATTAAATTTTTTTAAGATTTTTAACCAAATTTAAAATCTACTTTTGTAGAAGATATTTAATTTGTTTTTTTTATTAATAAATTTTTCAGATTAAATTTACTTCTTAATTATCCTACTCGGTAATGTATTTTGATTTCTTAAATTTTTTTTTATCTTTGATTTGATCTTGTTGTAGCAATTTTTATTTGACCTAAAGTTCTGTGCAACATCTCGAAAGGTACAAATTGTAATTGTAATCGAGTCGTATTTATCAATTTCCTCGAATAACAACATTATGGCCTATTTTAGTCCTAATCTCTAAAATTAACATCACAAATGAAGAAATCCATGACCTTTCTGATGTTGTATCATTCTCTAACCAACTCATATTGATCTTGAATGCAAATATGGAGGATTTTTTCAAAATTAATTGCTTAAATCAGAAGCTTGAGTATTGAAATGATAAGGAAGATAACTTAGTCACCAAAAATGCTTTATACACAACAGATTAAGACATATGTGGATTGCATTGTCATCCAAGTGGTTTTCAACCAGGGGTTCCCCAATTTCTAAATTTCTAAATTAGAACAACGAACAGCATGTTAAATTCAATTTCGAAAATCTATTTTATTATTATTATTTTTATTATTTAATTTATCATTTTATTATTCTTTATTGTTTAAATGTACTAAACTTAACATAAATAAACTCGCTGCATTTGAAAAATCACTTTGTCCTACCACTATTAGGTTTGCTATTATATATTTTGGTTGCTGATTGAAGAGGAATATCCTGCAATTGTCTAGATAACGCTACGACTTCTTGTGCAAGTTTAAACCTCATATTTGTGTGGATTTGGATTTTAAACTCCCTACAACCATCAAACACTAGAAACGAGCACAATTGCTATCTGTGGAAGATGTACTTTGTGTGTTTGTCAAAAACATGACCGAATCTGACATAGTTGTGCAAGAAACACCAGACTCAACTATCCCACTCAGTTTTAGATAAGAATAAATTTAGTCTATTCAAACAAGGACAATTTTGTTTTCATTTCATCAACAAACGTGTACAATACTCTGAACATAAATGCTTTTTTCTGCGTAAAAAATATAAATTATGCTCAGGGGTTCATTTAACCAGAGGAATGTTTCATTGGAGTTTCTCTTCAGCAAAAAGGTTGAAACCACCGATCTATAATGTCGATTACAATATTATCCAGGACATAAATGTGAGGCATTCATTGATCGAATAGGGTCACAATATTATACATCCATTCCCATCAATGAATTATTTGCGTTAAATAAGAAAATGATAAAACTGCTTCTATTCAAGAATTTAAACTAGAAAAGACTAACGATTCGTTCTGACTCTATTCAATAGATTATGTTATAATTTCTAAAAGTTCTGAACAAAATTTGCGTTAGCAAAAAATTATCTTTCAATTATACACGATACGCTTCATTTCATTCATATATCGATGAGATCAACCAGCTGTTGATATCTATCGAGATCAATAGAAATTATCGAATGAAATTAACATGGTAGAAACGATGATTTTTAATAATACCAATTTATGAATTGAATTAAAAAATTTGTTTTTAATTAATTTCATTCTTTTTCTGATAAAGAAAAAATCCACATGGCTACAGCTCGAAACGGTGGACATGCTGTATTGCTTTAGAACAAATCGAATGTGTTCCTTACAAATTTATTCCAATCAAAGTGTTGGTTGTATTACTTGGAAAAATGGTTCTCGATTGAAGAAATAATTGTTAGAGCCCATTCAAACTTGATGTTAAAACTGGTTTGTGATAGCATGAAACACCATCTCAAATATTTGATGAAATAAATGCTTGAGATTTTATAATTCAAAAACGATAAAAATCCTTTGGAATTACAAGCACAAATCGCTTATTGCTGGTTGCTCAAATTTAATGAAAGGGATTAATATCAAAGCTTTATCAATGTGACCGAAATTTTATGGAAATGTTAGACCTATTTAATACCAAATTATCAAGCTACAACATAACTATATCACGATCTTGATCCAATATTCCGTGTTTTGCCTGCTAATGATTTCATTGACAATGATATTGTAGTGTCAATCTTGAAGAAATCTAGGATAAATAAATAATTTCAAAAATAATGTTTCTGTTTGTAAGACTCTCAACGAGAACGACAGAGATCTTATAAATAGGATAGATAATATCGTGCTGATGATCAGAAATCTACGTTTTGAAAGGTCTTGACACTGGAGCTTAGCTTGTTGTAACCATTGAATGGTTTTTCAATGATGGAAGTCAACGGCTTCATGTAAATTAGAAATTCATAGAGCTGTAATAAATGTACTAACGAATATGTTATCATGCCTGTTGTGAGCATTAATTTAAATTAACTGATAATAATTTTAAAATTTTAAAATAATTTAAATAATTTTAATTAATGGCTTTAAAGAAAATTATTTTAAATAATAAATACGATAATAAAGTTTAAAAATAACGAATAATATTTTAAAATTTATTGTATAAAATAAGATAATTAGAAAATTATTTAAATATAGATTTATACCTGATTAAGATTGATATTGAAACTCTAGGAGTGGAATTCCAATTTGTTTAAAAAATTGTATTGTGTTGTAATTAAATAAAATTTAAGAAAATCGTAATAATAACTTCTTTAGTTAAAACATCAATTGCAAGTCAAGTAGCCGCTACTAACACCTATATTTTGGCTTGAATTATTGTCGAGAGAGTTTTCATAATTTTTCTTAGAGATAAATTTAAACGGTGTAGAAATGAGTGACTTAAAAAAGCTTTGATCGAATAAGATAGAAGTGAGGGAAATGATTGAAAATAATCGAATTATTTTTGTGAGCTGTGAAATAATTCATTGAAAATAACGATTGTGACAAAAACAATGAGACTTGTAAAATAGTTAAGCCATTAAGCCGTGCTGCATGGATCCAATTGCTAAAGCTAATTTTTCTTGCATTGGATGACCATAGGATTGTCTTTATCCATTAATTTAACCTTGTAATCATAATTATTTTGGGATCATTCATCATTCACTTGTTAATTATCAGCCTTTTGTACTTTTTCCTTTCTGATGATATTCGGTCTTTTATCATAGATCCTTTAAAGAGATTTTGTAATATTGACATCTACAAATCTGTGCTGGTAGTTACTATCTACCTTGTTTTGTTGTTGAATTTTTTTACCATTTTTTTACGATAAATTTACATTGATTTATCCTTGATTCCAGATCTATGTTCCTTCATTATGTTTTATGTATGTAGTTTACTTCAAACTCTTTAATACTCGAGTAGCTGTTTATAGATAATCTTAGTCATAGGTAATCCTTTCATGTGATATTTCAGTAATTTCTTGTTATATCTGATACAGAATTATGAAATGTGCAAATGGGTCTGCAGATATCCTCTTATTTTATTACTTTGCTTATTCTTTATATTGATATACTGACTTTTAACTTCTGTTTGTCCAAAAATGCACATCCTCACTTCTATACAATGGAACAGAATATCTGTTAGGCATTTATGGTCAAAATGTATACTATTATTTTAAATAATTATCCATAACTCATTCATTAGTAATGATTTTCCTTTTGTTGATAAAATTATTATTTATTTTCTATCTTTTACTTTAGAAGATTAACAAATTCAGTCAAAGCCAATTAAGTGAAAAGCAAAACATTGTATTGGTGGAAATTGTATTGGTATTAATGTATATTTATTAGCAACGCTATTGTAGCGTAAAAATGAATTTTAATCAAATACCAATTAAGAAGTCGAGAAACACTTCTCTTTAACTGTATTATCTGTTGTTAGAGATATTTTGATATGGAAATAAAATTAAATCACTTTAGGCTCTCAAAGCCGAATAGCAAGTGATAAATAATGTGAGTGAAATCACCATGGATTTGAATTCACCAATAAAACAATTATCAAATTGTGCATTTTGTAGAGACCTAATACAACATATTTCAAAGATACTCGTAAATATGATTTAAAGTGCTGCGAAATATGTTAATCTTGTTTATTTCAATATAATTTCATGTCTTCCTTAGTAATTCATTGTGAATAAAAATCAATCAATATAACAAGTTAAATTTTTTCTTTCAAATGGGTTTCCTAAACAAAACTTGATAATTTTAAGTGGTGTTTTATTATTTTCAACGATTTTTCTTGCAATCATTAAAATGATTCTGATAAAAAATTATCATTTTATTTATCTTTGAAAATTAGAAATGTACGGGAGTGAATATCGACATGTTTCAAGGTAGAGAAAAAGGAAATTTAGGCAGCTAGAAACAAGAACAAAACTCTTTTTCATACTCAAATAAACACCCGATACCGTTAAAACTTCAAAACCAATGAATTATTGCTGCCATTGTTAGATCAACGACAAAATCGTGAACAGAAATCAATTGCAAAACCCAGTCACAATCAATAAGATCCAACATTTTGATTTGGTATTTCTCGTTATTAAAATGTTGAATCAAATGACTTTGTTTGGTTTTCCTGGAGGACATTTAGCCATGTCTGTCAACTGACTCGATAACTGTTTCTGATAGACGATGACACCCTCGCCTTTGGCTCGACCTTCAATCTTGGTTGAGAGAATGCTGTATTGCTTATCAGACAATAGGTATCTCAATTTGTCACTATTGTCGGTTTTGATATGAATCAAATGATATTCCATGATAATAATAGAATAAAAAAATTAATCGATATCTGCCACATTAGCTGACAAAACGTAATTGATTTTAAAATTATCACTCATTTTATCCTCGATAACATTTCGTTTCCATTTCTAAACATTCTTCATTTGTGTGTGTGTGTGTGTTCAAATAGATGACACCGATCATATCATGTCCACCCAATAACATTATTATCGATTTTAATTCGATCCTTGTCTAACTCAACACCAATAACATTATCACATATCAATCTACTTAAATATAAAAATACCCCACAACACAACTTTGTGCTGTAATAAATTCAAATCTCAAATTCCAAACCATTCTCCAAGCTTTAAAACTTGTTTTAACGTAATTGATATGTGTGTACTATTAATTTCAGAATTGACAATCGCGCTAAAAATCAATATCTAATCTTATATCTTTAAACAAATATTATTTCCAAATCAAACCCCAGAACCATTTCAATGGAAAATATCAACATAAATAATTTATCAATAAATAACTTGAAGATATCATATCAAATAATTAAATGAAATCTCTGAGAATATCCAAGCAATAAAGGAAGAGAAATTACATGTAATTCGTAGCGGAAAATACATTATCTACATCATGTCTCAACAATTCATCCAATCAAATATCGAACTATATCAATGGATTGATATGATTGGTTGGTGAAAATGAGATGTATTAGCATGCATTGAAATCGAAATAAAATTGATTATTCTCAAAGTAATTGCTCTATCGAATTTGAAAAGATGGAATCTCAAAGTACCAATATTGAAATCGAAACCAAAGACGTCGTCGTCAGTAATGGTAAGAATTGTTTTATTTTATTTTATTTTATTTATTTATTTATTGTCAAACCACTTATTAATGTATAAAAATAATTGAAAATTATACCATTATGATTTATTATCTATTTTAATATTGGTTTTATTCAATTGGTTGGTTTCCAATAGCAACGCGATCAATAATCAATTATCGTTAATTGCTTGTAGAGAAATATGTGGAATAATATTCGAAGATTCTGAATGGTTATCATCGCTATGAGAACAAAATTAACAATCGATAACAATTATTGATTAAATTATTTCCGGAATCATAATAATAAGAAGAATAAGAATATTAAATGATAAAAAAGTATTTAGATGGGTAAATTTCTATTGATTATTCTCATGATTTTGAAATAAAACGAAAGAAATCGTCGAATGATGGAGAAATATCGCTAATCCATCGATAAATAATATCATAAACCTTAGAAATGTTCGTTAAATTGACAACCACAACAACAACAACAACAACGACAACAACAACAATATGACATTAGTGATGCAGCTTTATAGATGCACACGAACATACTCACACTTGATGATCTCGACCCTAATTATTTAACCTCACCCGAAAATCGGCTCTGCTCACACCAAAGTGGAGATGATCTGGCTAGAGTCAATTAATTCCTGGAGATTATCACGGGCCGCAACTTTATTTCTTAATTACTAGAGCTCATTTCTGCATTGAATGATAATTCTTTCATCGTCACACTCATCAAATGTTGGGAAATCACCTTCACCTGATAAGACTTCTTCTCCGTGGAGATTTCCAGCTAAAATCCCATCCGAATTAGCTAGCGATATAATTGAATAAATGAACAATATAAACAAAAGTTATTAATCACCCCACCTTTAGATAATATATTGATTTGTTCGAATAAATGCATTTTTCAGGATTTCTACTCAAATGATTAGTCTGAATATTTTCATATTGTCATTTATTTATTTAGATAATTTTTTTTCCAACATGTTTTCCCTTTTATCTCAATTTTTCTTTGCCCCTCTCCGAAAAGAATCGTTGAGATTCGATTTCTATTGATTAAAACAAGAAAAAAGGTTTTACATTTATATATATATCATTTATGATTGATGAGAATTGTGCTGGGAAGAGAATGAAAACATCTTGATTTTCAAAATGTTCCGAAATCAAGGAAAAATAATTCAATTATCGATATGCTAATAAAAGTAATGGCAACCAAAAATAACGAGCGTTGTGTCACATTATAGAGACTGGCAAAGAAATATTTCAGTGGATATCAATATGGGGTTTGAAAAAGGATTGAAAGTATAAATGTTATGGTGAAACATCTCGTCCATAGTTGATAATAATTTCTCCATACCCACTTGTTCTAGAGATGAGAAATGTCTTTCATTTATTTGATCGATAAAGAAGGAAAACAATTTTGATTCCCATAATGATTTCCTTTTAAAAGATTATTGTTTAAGAAATTCTTATTAGGTGTTTAGAGTTATCCTTTAGCATCGATCGATATTAGCATATTGATCCATTTTCATACCAAGATAATAAAATTATATTATTATCTATTTCTTCTCTATCGAAAATTTACCAATCTGACAAGGTGTGAAGAGACTCATTGATCGTTTGAGGAATACCTTAAAGAAGTCCGGTATCATCATGCTGATGACCATAGCAGGATTCTCAAACAATCTTGATTGATGACAGAGATAACACAAGCATAACTTGAAACATCTTAACAAGCCATCATCATCACATATCGTGTTGACATAAACGCCAATGAGAGGAAAACATTTTGCTAATCGTTCAACTCGTATTGACAATGCACACTAGTGCGCGTATGTATGTGTGTATTTAACGGTGTTTTTAGTAGTTGCTCGCCAAACGATCAATGAGCATTGGTCGAGTAGTAGCACATCTGGTACATCAACTATGTCATTTGCTTTATAATTGTTTTGCCAACAAATACTTACATTCTTCAATCACTGAGCAACAAGCTCGACCAAGCTGCAAATATCACTCATCATTCTCACACCTCACCATTTACCAACAGATTGAGTTACTGTTGCCAGAGATTTGTTTGAATTTGCTGTTTCGATGTTGACATTGAAATTATTGTTATTTTAATTGACAATAGTTATTTGTTTTATTTTCTATTGAGTGTTACCGTAAACAAACTCGTAAATAACACATTTCTAATCGAATGCTGCAAGAACAAATTGAAAACAACTAACATCATCGACCCGCAGATAATGTTATGGCAACCCGAGATTTTTTAATGCAATTGATGTTACTTGATTATCTTTAGAAATGCTCAGCAACAGCGACGCTCAATACACTGATTCAATTAGCCCGATTGATCTCGTTACCAGTAGCAATGATTCTGCTGTGACCTGTGAATCGAAGAGAAATGACTTTTTGACAGCTTTCTCAATGAGCCGACTGGGAACATCGTTCCTGTTCGATTCAATCAATCGGTCGCCTCGATGGCCATCATTACTCAACGATGATCCAGTCAAAACCGGATCGCATATGCATCTCCAGTTAAGCAGTTCCAATTCCGTTAATATGCAACATCAATCCATGAAATCGTCGATGTTGCACGGTTTATGCTGTGTGGTGTGTGGCGATGTGAGCAGTGGCAAACATTATGGCATTTTGGCTTGTAATGGGTGCAGTGGATTTTTTAAAAGGAGTGTTCGCAGGAAACTTATTTATCGGTTGGTTATTGTTCTTTGAAATATAAACACGAAATATAAAAGGCAAATTCATTGGAAAGGAGATTGTTGAGGGACGAAAATATCATCCATCACAATATAAGCCAGCTATATAATTGTGTGATCATAGGCATTATATTTAATCTTATCATCCTATCGATTTTTGAGTGAGGGGAAATTTTTTATCATCGATTAGTAAAATAAAAAAAATATTAACAACAGATTTATCTAACCGTAAAATTCGCAATGTATAATGTCCAAACTTCTTCCGGGGGTTCATTTTTCCGGTTGATATCAAAAGTTTTTGATGATTCCATCAATTAGCTTCTCATTCAACAAATACCATAGAACCAATGATAGATTTAAATACCCCAATCCAATAACGCTTTACTAGCTTTTATTGAAGTCAATCACTACACAAATGTGTTGATATTCATATTTGAAATGATCTATTCACCAAAGGCTTTATTTCCAGATGTCAAGCAGGTACGGGAAGATGTACAATTGACAAGGCTCACCGAAACCAATGTCAAGCATGTCGATTGAAGAAATGTCTTTTAATGGGGATGAATAAAGATGGTGAGTTACTGACAAGTGTTTAAGTAGTAATCCAATCTAAATCAATGTAAATGTTTAATTATATATATTTTCTGCTCATATCACGCTTGAAATGGTTATATGGTGCTTAGGGAGTGATTTGCATGGTATTTTAATATTACCATATTAATTAGCATGGCAAATAACACGATAAGATGGTTGCTTCAGCAGCTCACTTTTAGCCCGACTGGGTTAGACTGCAGCTCATTGAGCACTGACAATGCATGCGAAAGAAAGCGATGCTGGGATGGAAAAAGAAGAATATTGTTGGAGAGAAAATATTTGAGAGTAGATCTATTCTAGGAATACCTTGCTGATGTAAATAATAACATTTTATTCATAGCGACTTAGTACTTGTTGCTTTTCAACTTTGACGTGTTTCGATGAATACGGATTAGCAACGGTGAAATGGTTAAATAATTACGTTGCTCCGCTATGTGAAGTAGAAGTAGTAGCATTTCAATTATTAGGTTGTTACTAATCTTGAAATTAAATTAACTAACTCTTATTCCCCATGCTCCTGATTCGTCTCAGATTCAATGTGGTTTATCAGCCAGTGTAAAGATGTCATGATTTGTTACATCGTCTCTACAATTATCATCTAATTCGTTACTCAATTACTTTAGGGATTTCTGCTTTGCTCATTGCTATTTAATATATTGCCGATACTGTTTTAAAAAACAGTAGCTTAAGAAACTCAAATGTGTGATTTCGTTCGGAGTTGGGAATTGTTGTGGTTTGTTTGTTTTTTTTCCTTCCTGATAGGAAATGCGTTTTGTTGATAGGTCGTATTGATAAATGGATGAGGGGGGTCAAATAAAATTATAAACAAATAAAATTATTTTCCTTTATTTCACGACAAAATTATCTTTAATTTTCTTATGATTTGATATATTCATTAAAAGATGAAGAAACATTTATGATGTACACCAATGAAAATCGAGCAACGAATTAAAACAAAAACGTAAATTTTGGTATAATTATTTTTTGCTGTGAAACCAGTTTGTAAACGATTGGAAATCGAATCTCATTGCACATTTTCAACCAAAAATTCCACTGAAATCATTGGAGATTTATATGAATTATTTCATCGAATTTTATACTACTGATAAATGGAATTTATTATTGTTTATTGAAAATAAATAAAAATGATTATGGTATTATTTTCAATGACCAGAAAATGTGTAACTAAAATATTACGTGTAATCTCATTATTGATTAACCCGCTCTCTTCAAAGAATTGTTTTACTTCATTTTTCGATTTTAATTAAGTCAGCTAGAGTTAGTTATTCGTGAAACAAAAGAGCTCTTTACAAATCAGGTTCTGTTGCTGCTACTTGGCCTTTTGACAGATTCGTGCTAGATGGCCTTCTTGCAAATAATCGGCTTATGGTTGAGAAAAATATGGAGATATTTTTTCGAGCCTCAAATATCTCGTTCATAATGTGTAAAATATTTTTGTTTTGTGTGGAAACGCTGGTAAATGAAAACAAATGCGAGAGAGAGAATAGGACTTTTTTTTCATAATTTTTTGAGCTGCTTTTTTTTCAGGTCTGCTGGGACTTGATGAAGAATGTTAACGATTTTGCTGTTTGGGTTTCGTTTTTTTTTTCTTTCGCTATTTAGATTTAATTAAAACCCAATTTTAAATAAGATTTCCAAACAATTTTTCCAAACTTTCAATGGGAGATTAATCATTTTTGTTGAGTTAAAATAAATTTATATTTATATTATGATTATTGGTGATATATTTTTTTTGGTCGATGTTTGTTGGTTTGGCCATTAATAATTTAATCGATGTCAACGACCGACATGCGGGTGGCAGATTTTGCACCCGACATCAGCTGTCCGCATACATTTATTGGGTCTTTTTCGAATCCATCATTCCTACTTTAACAGATCGTCAAAATAATCGAGACAATATTCCCATTACAGCACAGGTTGGATTGTTAATAATTCCTATGGTTACCTTTTACTGTGTTGTATATGAATGAAAATAAACTTTTATATTCCGACAATAACATGTAAATCAAACCATTAAAATCTCTCAGAGATAATCGAATAACATAATACATCGGAAAGAAGAACAACAAAAGAACAATAACCAAACAGATAGATCGAGTTTAGAATCCATCGACTGTATAGTTTGTTCATTGGCACTTTGTTTGTCGTCAGGATTTCGTTTCTCTGCTTGATGGCACTTATTGATCCCGGTTAATCCCTGTCAATAAATTCAAATATCTGGTTAAAAGCCCTTGATATTAAAATATGCCATCTATCTAGGATTGAAATATTTACTGTGCTAAGCCCAGCTAGCAACATTTTCTTAAAGGATTTTAATAAGAACAAGGCAATTCACGCTTATTCAAAATCACCAGTCTTTGTGAGGAAATATTCTTGGGAATAAAGTCAAGCAACATTACAGATCAAGAATCTCTTTTTAAAAGATTTCGGAGTTTATACTTATTAGTTAAATAGAAGTTTGATTGAAGCGTTTTAGTCAGACCACCAAATGTGCTGGATTATTTTGAAAACATCGAGCAAAATGAAGCCAAACAATAACAACGATTTTCAACAACGATATTCGTGATATCATTCACATGCATGCGCACACGATAACAAAACATTTTATGAGCTAATCAAGTACCGAAAAAATCATCTATTTTATTGGTCAGTCAGAATGCATACACAGATCTGCATATCTATATACATCATTCAGTAAAGATCTTCACAGACCAATAGAAATACAATAGAAAGCAACGAAACTCATTTGAAGCTCTTTAGTCATTCTGGGCATTGGGAATAGTCGAAATGTCTGAAACATATTTTAGACCATAGCAAGCTAGTCGTTTCGATTGTTTGATTATTTTGAATATTGTTTCGGATTGCTATAGCAACGGTCATCATTCGATTATCACTTCACATTTTACTTTTGAGAGAAATCGATATTTGGAGCCAGAAAACTTTTGTTAAAAAGCCCTCAATGAAGCTGTCTAATGATAAAAGGAAAAAGTTCATGTGCGAGATATACATTCTTTACATCTACATCCATTATAACTACTGAATATCTTCAAATATTTGAGAATATTTACTAATTCATTGATTTATTGCTGCTTGTTATCAATTGATTGCATCATACATCGTTAAGTTAAAATTCTATATTTGACTTCCCCTAAAAATCAATACACCCCAAACCAGTACATCCCAAATCAAGACACCTCAAATTATTTATTTAAAAATGCTACAACAAATGTTCTGTAGTGGTGAATATACTTGATTTAAGTGTTTACTATCTTCATTATCAATATCATTATCATCATTGACCCATACCTGTCACAAACCATATTATCCACATTATCAATAACGATCGAATCAATTTGCGATAAAATTGATTCCCACATATCGTTCAAAACAAACCAAATTATATTTTATTGATATTTTTACAACAATGACCACACATTTTTCATTTCTCTCAGTTTTCTCATATTTTTCTGTCAATGTTTTTATTTTTATAAATATTCCGAGATTGATTTACCGGTAATTATCTACTCCGCACTGTTCATACCAGCTGGAATTTATTGCAACTGCTGAAAGGGTATTTAGATTAAAAAGATCCAATTTGTAATTTCATAACTTCTGGTCATTGATATAATGTTTCATCAAATCAAACAGGTGTTGGTTTTGTGGCTCAAAATTATCGATTGACAATAACATAGATAGAGATTTATCTTTTCCAATAACTGCTTAATCAAACGGTCTCAAAGGTCTCATTGATGATTGGCATAACAAAACATATTTCTACTTCATCAAATTATGGAACCGCAACAAGTTCCAACGATTACATTGTATTCTTGGATACATATTGAAGAGATTAATTTCCATCTTTATCATTAACCCTTATTAAATAAAGATGTTATTTGAATGACAAGGGGACAAGTCAATTTGAATATGATCAAAACCTGTCATCTTTGAAATATCTTTCAGTGATTTTGTTTATCAAAAATATTTCGATTAACCATTGATAGTAGTGCTGTGTTGTGTGTTATTATACCCGTTGTATATATTCACACTTATCATTGGCTATCAGAAATGTTAGAACGATATATGTGATCTGATTAAAGGATTATTGATATCGAAATGAAATGCGTACCAGATGAATGTGTCAGTGATATTGGTTGAGAATTTGAGTGAAAATAGTTGTTGAAATATTTATTTAAATTGTTTTAGCAGTCCAAAATGAAAGACAACCAAGAAACAGTTCGCAAATTCGCAATCTCGATCAAATTGATCCGAATATGAATCACGTAACAGTGACCGCAAACATTCAGACGCTCGAAGACCACCAAAACGCTCGCCAAAACGAACTCGAATCAGTGAAAGAAGAGAAGCAGAACAATCTCTTCAATAATTTCTGCCCGTCCGATGACAGTGATAAATTAATGATGTTTCCCGGTGTTTCGAATGGCCTGTTGTCGTGTGACAAAAATCCTGCCATCAAACACACATCGGATATCACCCAATCGAATGGTTCGTCGTATCCAATGGAAAATCCCATATTTCATCCACCATTCCTTTCAAGTCTACCATTTTTCTCGTCACAGTTCGCAAAATCGTCTAAATTTTTCAATTCACTCTTCAATTCTCTGATGTTCATGCCACCTTTTCCGAGACCGTCAGCTAGTTTTGGAAATGGTAATCATTTTGTTCCATTTATGCACGTCTTCATATATTATAATGGTAAAAAATTTTTGTCAATCATAATAAAGATATTTTTGAATTCAACGAATGTTGATGGACTTTAATGAAATCACATTAATGATAAGTGTGAATCAAAGCAGGCAAAATGATCAATGTCTACATCATTGTATGAATACCATTGAATAACATTAATAAATAACGCTATAAAGAACAACCAATTAAAACTATCACTGTTTTGATTAATGCGGTGAATTGAATGCGATAAATTGATACTAATATGACATTTTCTCAAAATTGTCAATATTTTTGTTTTCAAATAGCATGGTGTGTGTGTGCGTGTGCGTGTGTGGGTGAACGAATAACTGAATTTGTTGCATAGTAGAGCACATCAAACAAAGCTAATATCAAACCAAAATAATCAATGAATAACTATGGTAATGTGAAAAGAATTGTCGAATTGATATAAATTTTTCAAAACGGAAAGAATAAATGTTCTTGATGGTGGTTTGGAGAAATTGGAAATAATAACAGTATCGCGATTTACGAAGTTTATTGGACGACTAATAGTAAAACTGGAGACGTTTAAGAAATTTGCTGAAAATATTGTGTTTTGATATTTGAATCTGTGCCTCCATGAAAATGAAATAAGACTGTTTTATCATTAATGGTTTACACTTGATTGTATATGATTTGATCTATCGCAGGGTAATTATATAATATATTTGTGAATAGAAATTCACACCATTATAATAAGATCTCTACAAATCTTGTTGGAACTCAGAAAGTTTGATTTTCAGAAATGAAACCCCGTTTATGATTATTTTGAAACATTACTTATGTCTTTCAAGTAGAACATGAAAGCTTACATAGTGATAATAGTAAATATTTTATTATTATTATTATTATTATTATTATTATTATTATTATTATTATTATTATTATTATTATTATTATTAT
>JBBMOY011291428.1:0-15394 GCA_037951405.1 Platydemus manokwari | reverse complement strand
AAATATAATAATAATTTTTATCTGTAATAAGATTAAATTTTAAAAGAATTGATAATGGTCTACTGATGGATAGAGCTAGTAGATAGTAACCCAGAATATATCAGCTTCATTTAGTGTCTATAAATATGAAGTGATTTTTTCGGAAAGTTTGTCATTGGTGTAATTATCATATAAATGGGGAAAAAATAAATTGTCAGATAACAAGTTTTTGTTGGTATCCAAATATGTGGATTTATTGAATCAAATATTACTAATATGGATAAAATTGTAGCTTAACAAATTATCCAATTTTGATTTTTTTTATCAATTACTGGACGAAAATGTGAAATCTCATATCTGATATAAATTATAAGCCAAATTTCATGGGTTACTGTCAGTATTATTAAAATGTTTTACTAAATAATAAATCACTGCAACAAAAATAAAGCAATTTATTGAGTGAGATGAAATTCTGCAAAAGTAAAACGGATTTACACATTGGAACCCTCGCTTAAGCATTTTAAATATTTGTATGCCCACATAACCATATAGCCATAGCAACCAGCCAACCACAGCGGAATTAGATGGCATATCTATATAAACAACACACACATAAGGGCTGACCAATCTCACTCATACAAAAACTTAAAGGCCCATTAGGAATATGAAAAAGCAAAGATCGAATCAAAATGTGATACACCGTGACACAAAAAATTACACACAGTTCTCGAATTTAAATCTCCATGTAAAGATGGTCAACTGCAAGTAGCATCTTTGTTGTGTGTAACTTGGACCTTTCATAAAACAGAAGGCAGCAACGACATTTTCAAGTATATCACCAAATGACGCAGATCTATAAGCTTCATGCAATACAGAAGGAAGTGATTCAAATCCTGATAACTCTTCAATACGTAATGGCATTCAACCACTAAATCAATTAATGCATTCGAGAAATCAGATTCGAATTCAACTGCAGATCGTTTCTGTGAACAATGTCATGACTATCATGCAATAATATTCTAAAACTTTCATGTGATTTGCCTGTATTCCTTCTCTTTTTCAACGAATTTTTGCAGTTCTGCATCTTTATTTGATCCAAGAATACATATTGCTTAACTTAATATAATTTAAAATCTTAAATTAATTAACTGATCATTATTATTATTATTGTTATTATTATTATTAGTAATGTTATTATTATTATTATTTTTATTATTAATAAGCCCTGATTTTTGATTTATCACTGGCTATTTCATTTTTAGTATTTATATCAGACAGAGGCTATTTAAAAAATATATCTTACGTTTTGCATCTTTGTGCCAGCACACTAAGCCCACAAAGAGACGAAATAGAATAACATATGGCACAAATATAGCAAAAGTGATTGTTATTTTATTTTATTTTTAACTACTTTATTATTTTTATTTATTAATTTTATTATTTATTTTCTAACCTAGGATTCACATCTGGATCCTTAATGACAAAAATATCTATTGTTGGTGACAGCTTACAATAAAAAAAAATTATTTATAACTAATTATTTAACATGAAAAGTTAAATAACAATAAATTATTGGTATATAAACGAACGTAAACATTTTAAAAATTCTAATTCATCCCAAAGTTAGTTGGTATTTTTCTTAATTAGACCGGATTTTCAACAAAACGTGCAAATGATAACTTTAGTTGTGATAAAAAACCATTCTGATAAAAAAATTCTATGATAAATTTTAAAAATAAACAACGATAATTTCTACACGAATTAATAATTCAATTTGATAGAAACCGCATCTCTTGTTAAGAGCTTTACAATGAGCTTAAATAATTCATTCCAACAATCGGATTTTCTGTAAAAATAAAAAGCTCGGAATTATAGGCTGGAAAATAGACCGCTATCTAGTTCACTGATATACCAGGCTCTCAGAAAGTGGTTTCAAAAATGGTAACGGTAAAATAATTATTATTTTCAATTTTAATTTTACCAAAAAACAACAGATATTGATTGTAATGTTTACCTGTCCAATGGTCATATTTAGTCAGTCCAATCTTTCAAATTCTGGGTTAGGAAGTTTGCACATCTTGACAAATATGGTGATATTACGGTTTTACGTTTTCCATTTTAATTACAAACCCTTTCAATATCGGTGAGTATGAAATGGAATTATTTTATCGATTGTAAATTGTTGATATGATTAATTACGGATATGGAAACAAAATAAATTATATCAGGTACCTCTGGTTTATTACTAAATTCAAATGAAATAGAATAGAGTCTGTCAAATGGTTATCAACTTATAGAATGATGAGTAAGATGTCTGATTCGATACTGATCACGAGAAATGACTACGAAACCGATTTATCATTTGATTACATATCAGGATTGTCAATATTGCTAAATCAGTAAATCAAACTCAATCGTTACAATACCTGTGAAGATTTTAACGACTTGAGACATAGCAATTCCTAAAAAATTAAATATAAATATATTAAAAAACGATAATTTGTTTGAAAATTGCTGTCAAAAATATTTATACCATGACTTATAAAATTTCTTTTCAAATGCGTTTAAAGAAATAAGAGCAGTTTATAATACCAATACTGATTATTATGTTAGAATTTAAATATATGATGTTTTATAATTAATAATTACAATTTATCGGAGATGAAAATTTTTTTTGGTTAATTATATAATTAAATTAATCGAATTTTTAATAAATAAGATTACTATTGTCAACATTCATCTGCAGACAGTTTCGGATTAATTTACGCCATATAATAGTTCGTTTTTCCTTTACTTTAATTAATAGATAACAGTAAGCAAGTAAAAGTGCGAGAAACATAATGGCTGAGTCTAGATTGCAGAGACAAGAGAGGAAATTCTTATACTAACGATTCTGTAAATTATTTACTCAAACGCAGAAAATATTTGATAACATTTATTTCAACATATTATTAACACCAAAGGCCCGTATCTTTGGTATTTGATTTTGCATATGAATAAATCATCCTCATTGATCCAATAATCCAATGATCTGTTTCTGATACAAAACTATACTATTCGACATTTACTTCAATTAATGAATAAATTTACAAATGTGACCGTATAGATCAATGTTTGACATTTTTCTTGGCATACCAATCATAGTTGACAGTAGAAATATCTGTCGATTTGAATCAACTATTGGACGATATTATTTTGATTATTGTAAATATGGTTGCAAATTAATTATAAAATGTACCAATATTGTTGTCAAATCTTTCGACACATTTGCTATGACACCAGTCGAAAAAATTCGAAACAACATGTCCATTAGAAATTGTGTGAAAATAGTTCAAATTCAAGCTGGATATCTGGAGAAAATTTACATTTATTTCACTTAAGGCATTTTTATTTGGTGGTAAAAATCTGACTTGTTATTTTAATTAATAATTTCGTTTATTTTCTTTGATAAGTTGGGTTTAAAGCGAAAAAAAATATTCTCGAAAAAACACTGGAAAATCTTTCATCAGACTGAATTGGAACATTGCTTAATGGGTATATGTTAGGAAAATAACGTTGTATTGTTTATCAGAATTTTAGATAAATATTTATTTTTTCAGTATAATTATTTATTTAATAATTTTTTAATCAAATTACATGAAAACAATTACCGTTTCAATAACCCAATAACAATTTAACCAGAAAATCGATATTTTTGATAACATGTAATGAAATTCATTCTCACCCTTCGCTATTTTTTATTGGTTCATTTTTGAAAACATTATTTTCATGAACAATTGAAAATCGTTCATGGGGACTGTTCGATACCGGACTAAGTGATGGGCGTGCTCTATTAGGACAACGATTAGTGCCGAAAATCGAAACGGCATCAACGCTTCTTGCACTTGCACGTCGAGCGCCACTGTGTGTTTCGACATTGTAACTGGAATCGTGATGCCAATGTTGAGGTATTGAATTGCGAGCTAAATGATTGCTTTTCCGTTGCTGTGATATCACTGTCGATGCTGCTATAGATCCAGTTATGCTCATCTAGAATTTTCCATAACAAATAAGAATTTCAAAAATTTACACACACGCTGTATATAAATAAATAAATAAATACAGACAATGAACATAAAATAAGAAGTTAAATATAGTATTTTAAAATATTTATTTAAAATATTTATTTTAGAAAAAACTGTACACCGAATGGTAGAATGTGAATGTTTTTCTCATTATTCTAAAAAGTTATCAGGCGGAATACAAACATTAGCTAAGAAAAAGAGAAGCAAAAAAGATACTGAGTGAAATTTGCAGGAAAACTTTTATAACTCTCTGTACTCTAATGATTCTTAACAGTATCGGAAATCTCAGTGATCTAAAATGATGACAATGCTAATGTAGATTCGTATCTGTTCAGTCGATAACGATATTAATATCAATGGTATAAATATAAAAATAGATTTTTCTATTTCGTATTTATTTAAATGTTTATTTATAGAAATTCTGGATATAACAATAAAGACCGCCCCAATAAAGTAGTGATAATAATAAGCTTACTAAATAACTAGCTGAAAATATTGAAATTCACTAAATAACTTGAAGCGGCTTTATCATTAATAATAATAATTTATTCAACTTGTTAATGGATTGTGTAAAAGTCTTTTCTGATAAAATAACCTATCATTTTTAACAACATTACTTAAAATTTAAAAATCTTTAGTGACCTTAAAAAACAATAAATTATTGACAAATTAAACGAAAATATTGATGGATTTTCAACCAAAATGTGATTAAACGAGATTGTATTAACTGAGTTCAAATAAATAACACTTTCAAAAGTTGTGACAGATATATCATTTAAACAAGCACTTTAAACGCATAATATGCCTCTCGTTAATATCTAAATCACCTTTTCAACGATTCATGTTTTCTTATTTTTATTGAAGCTGGGAACTTGATATCTTTGAATTTTAACTCTACGTTTCGATCTCATTTAGAAAAGATATTTCCCACATTTTTCTTCCATTTGAAGTCCAGAGTTAAAAATTGCTTCAAAGTCTCTAAAGTGAACTTCGACTGCGTTAAAGTGTTTGTTTTATTATCAGCTATTGAATTTTCCATAGCAAACTGTCTTGATCGATAATGTTCTTACATCTTTTCACTCCAATTTTTCGTCTGGAGGTTTCCCCACCAAAGTCTGTTAAACTATCGGAAAAAGAAAGCTTTAAGATTTTCGAGATTCATACGAAATAGCTCGTTAAAACAATTTTCAAATCCGGATTTGAATGTGCAACAACGAATCCAAAACGTGCCGTTTCAAGTCTTTCGGAAAACAATGGATCGAAAACAATGATAGGATTGTCTTCATTGTCTTTGATTAATTGATCTGCTAATATTGTATTGAGTCCATGATATTCACACATATTCTTAGTTAGTGTTTCTTGGAATGATTCTAGTAAAGGTTTCCACTGTTAGTTTCTTGTTATTACATCGATCTATTCGATTTTCAGCTTAATAAGACTTTCCCAAAAGTAGCGTGTATATATATAGCTCACATAAGCACATTAAATAAATAACAATGGAGTATAAACTGATCCACATATTAATTTAATAATTCCATATTTAATAATAAACCTAAACAAAGAAACCATGTTTTAATTCTGAAAAATAATGCTTTAAAAAATTCCTGATTTTGCTTTTTAATTAGCAGACGTAATTCAATTTCGATTTGCAAACCCATCCATCAGAACAGATTATACTGAAAGCACACCAACATTATACCTATTTTGTTTCAAACGGATCATCTGTCCCAGTTTATTGCAAAGCGCAACATTAATCGTTCTTTGATTACATAAAATAATAATAAATCAGCGATGATTTCTGATTCAATGATTTCGTTGAGATGAAAAGTTAAAAAATGAATTCGATCATTTCTAATCGATCTTATTAATGGAAATCGTTGAATAATTTATTACTAAGATTGAAAATGAAAATAATAATCTCTTATCCGAAAAGTAAAACAGCATTGAAATCGTATATATATATATATATATATATATATATATACATACGAATGGTTTGGATATTATCATTGATTTCTAGGGGAAAAAGCAATATTGAACCATCATCTCTGGAGACAAAAAGTGGAAACAGTTAATCTATCATCAGCACTGATCTACTCATGATTCATTTACTTATTAATTTATCAATGATATATATATATATATACATCCATATCAATTATTACTTTCACTTTGAAAATGAAAATCTGTCTCATCAATTATCATACTTGCAACTACTTTCGAGAAGAAATATATGTGTTAGAGCTGTGCATGAATTCATCGAGACTTTTAAACCGGAGATAGAAATAATAACAAATAATCTTCGATGCTATTATTTCATTAAATGGTTAATCATTTCTGGTTTATAAATGAATGTATGGATGTTTAATTAATTATTATATATTTGTTATTTCTGAATGAGGCTGGGTTATTAATTAAAATGCAATGGTATTTGCTAGTAGATAAAAATAACATGAGCTAATATGAAGAAAAAATTAGCATGGATAAAACAAATAATGTGTGTATATATACATAAAGATTAAGTAAAAAGCTATGCTATATACTTTATCTAGAAAAAATGATCATTCATATGATAATGTATAGATAAATATTAAATGAATATGATAACATTATATACGACAGCAAATTTATTTGCACATCAACCATTGCCATCATACAATGTAAATTTCTAAATATTGATACTTTGTCCAAGAAAGAGTTCATATGATAAATACAAATATAGGATATCCTCATTTTATCAATTTCCCCTTGCTACCAGTATACGTAAATATATAACTACGTTGTTAGTTGCCAAATTTTTTTCATTCTTGATATTCAAATCAAAAGTCATGTTTACAGCAGAACAAAAAACCTATTTGTCCACGTACATCAATTTTCAAATAAATTTTTGATATTAAATTTAAATTTATTTCCATCTGATGTCTTCATTATTAATTTAAATATAAAAATACCCACAAATTATATTACATTTTAATTTTACTTTTAATAATTTTAAAACTGAGAGTGTAACAGAATTTTTTATGCAATATCCTTTTATAAATATTAATATTTAATATATTTTTTATAAAAATATCTTTTGATTTAATTTTTAATCATTTTAATCCCATGTAAATTTAAATTATTTATCGTGTTTTTAAATAAACCTCACTTACGTGTTTATTTTAAAATAATTAATAACATCTATTTTATATGTTGGTAAACAGTGCTTGATTCAATATTATTTCTTGACCATCAGCAACAATTAATGAAATATCATTGAGTCGACTTCATATAAAGCTTAACTCAAAAATATCCAAACAATAATCTTTGAAAATCCTATCAACCAAGGATATAATTTCTTAAATCATATTTTACATCGATTAATTCATTCCATTTTGTGCAAGAATAACAATGATAATATACTTGAATTTTCTTATTTAAAAACGAGATATAACGAAATACTGTTAAAGAAAATCAGAGCATGTTTATTAATAAAAGTTATCTGATGATTAATAATAGAAAAACGTTCATTAATAACACTGTATAATTAAGTTACCTAGACAAAATATTCGATAAAAAAAATTAATACATTTTCTTTAATACAAATAAAAATGTTAACCATTTTCAATTCTTTTTTCAAAACAGCGAAATTATGATCCATAAGGTTTTTCTTAAAACATTTTATGATTTTAATTAAAAAAAAACAGCTATGTATTTAAAAAAAATATTAATCGAGTAATTTGTTATTTCGAAATGGTATAAGATATTCTTTTGTTCATTACAGTGTTCATTCTCTTAATGACGTGCTGATACTGGGAAATGGTTGGAAATATAATAACATCTCTGATCTTCATTGCTCTAAACAACTTTAAACATTTTTCTTTAAAAAAGAAATTAATATTATGATCAAC
The DNA here is from genome assembly GCA_037951405.1 of Platydemus manokwari. Lineage (NCBI taxonomy): Eukaryota > Metazoa > Platyhelminthes > Tricladida > Geoplanidae > Platydemus > Platydemus manokwari. Next base: position 7,461 of record JBBMOY011291428.1, on the reverse strand, counting down.
CCTGAATGTTACCAAAGTCTCGTTCTTAATATTATAAATCAATATTTAAATTTTCAAATGATACACATAATATAATGATGATAAAATCTTTATTTTGATCATACCGATGGATACCATGAGCTGACTTAATAAGTCTTTTAATATTACAACAACTATTACCTAATCCTTTTTATGTTTGCATTATGATTACAGTGATCATTGAAGATGCATGAGTTATGACCAGTAGTAGTGACTGAAACTATTTTGCATCGATACTTTTATTTACAAAGAATTTCCATTCACCTGTTAGATTAACGCTGCCTTTGGAGAGTAAGGAATCAAAACAAGACACCAAGCATTAATTCACAAAATTCCAAATAAAATTTATTTATCCAAATATTATTTTCCTTGTTTAAAATTATTATTATTAATTTATTTATATTTAATTAGTTCAACATATTTCGACTTGTAAGTTGCTATATTTAGTAACAAAACATTCAATTATTTATCAAACGAACTGTAATTTAAGGAAATTTTTATTTTTTCCAGTAATCATGAATATAGTTTTTCTTGATCAATTTTAAACCCATTATAATTTCAGAAATAAATTTAATATTCCTACATTATCGAATTTTCATTTATAAAATATCCAATGTAAAATATGTCGTCCGAATCCTTTCAATAAAATATTGTTTTTGACGATTTTATAAATAAAATGTCTGCACTGTTTCATTTAAGAAGCCTTAAACAAAATATTCTATTCATATTCCATAACAATTTTTTATTGAATTTTATAATAATTAAAATCTTGATAAACAGCCCAGTCATTGGAAAATCACAATTTTTGATGAAAAATTAAATTAATTATTAAATCAAAGTGGAAAATAAAAATGTTTTAAATTTCTGATGTAGAATTTCCACTTCTAAAATGGCATAGAATTGAATAATTAGAACTTTTCGTTCTTAAAAACCTCGACAAGAAAACCTAAACTATATTATTAAATTATTAACAATTTAAATTACTATGTCATAAAAACACTACAACTCCCAAAAATGGATCACGTGCAATGTTCCGGTTTTGAGAGTGTTGTTCCAGTTTCAGGAACAATTTGGTTTTAGTTAAAATAAAAGATTAGCAAAATCAATCAAGTGTATTTTATTAACCGTGTGTACATAATTACAGATACTTGCTGAAAATGAGATAATAATGCATTTCATACATCTAAACTGAATAACTGGTGAATTTATACCCTTTTAAGTATTGAATACTAAACCAAATATTATTAACATTCAATTTTATATATGGTTGATTTTATAACTAAATAAAATCTTTACCCATCTTTTGTGCTGGTTTCAATGACTAACTCCTTTGTTGGATACTCGGCTGCCTCTAGAGTGCCTTTAACAAGATTACGAAGGTCGGAATTTTGATAGCTTTGAAACTTTGCTTAGCCATTTCTCTTTGCAACCCATATACTTGCATAAGGCAGTCTTCTGTAAAACAAGGATTATTGACTTTCCTACCTTCCTCCAATAATATCTGTTCACAATTTTCATTTTTAATAATTGAACAAGAATCATCTGATTTGTTTTTGGAATAAAAAATGGTGGTCAATAATATTTAAACAAAACACAATTATCTGTTCTCCTAAAATTATAGTAAAAATATAAGCTACAAGTATGTTCCAGTTTTAGGAATTTGGTTCCAGTTTCAAGATGTCTAATTTGAGAATGTTCCAGTTTTTGGAGTTGTATTGTATATTAGATTTTAAAACTGTTTAATAAATAAGCTATTTTCATACATTATAACAAAAGTTAAATTTATAAGAAAATTGAATTAGTCATCATAAATGTGATAACAAAGCTTATATTCCATCAAGATCTTGTGTATAAAATATTATGATATTCAAACAATAGAATAAATGTTTTATGGAACCTATTTGTGATGTTATATAATAGAAATTGTCATTATTTCTTCTGTTGATCAATAGTTATTCTCGAAATTATAAGCTTTTAGTTGAAATGAACACCATCACTCAAACACATATACTCTAGGCTTATTGAACGTAAAATTAGATTGTAATAAAAGATAAAATAGAGAGCAACTAGAAAGAAATTTGATAAACCAAGTTAATAATATTTTGTTTCAAAATGTTCATAACAACACATTTTTAAGGGATAGAATATATACAACATAATATAGTTGTCTTGTTAATAATGGCTGGGCTTTTTCGTTGTCTTCTGTTTCTATACTTGTTATGGTAATTATTTATTGCTTTCAAATGATTTCATTATTCAGTTTAAAGTAGATTTTCAATGTTTCTCAGTAATTACTATGTTGAAAGCACATCGAAATTCATATTTGACATCACATCGATTTCATTCATTTATCGATTTACTCCATGCTAGATTTAGCAATGTCGTTCAAATTATGAAATTCACTAATAAGAGGTTTTACTTGAAAATCTTTCTAAAGACAGATAATTTAAACAAATAAATTTACTTACAAAAGGAGTTAAAATAATGTGTGTTGTGATCAGCATAATATTTATCAGTGAAATGTTTATGGCAAAAATTAAATCCACGAAGCAATTTTAATGGTTTGGGAAACCAATAATTTTGAAATATATTTAACACAATATAAATTGTGGGGTTTATTTTGTTAATTCATTTGATTTACCGGGTATAAAAAAAATGAATAATTATAATCATAATTATAATTATATATATAATTTTTATTATTAGGATACAGGGTTAATTTAATGAATCAATGACATTCCCACCAGTTGATCTACTAGACCTGTTTCGTAATTCTTCCTACAAATATCACCTCTATAATAATCATATTGGTGGTTCGAAATAGCGGGTGACTACTCGAAAGCTCCCTATTTCACCACTCTGTCATGAGAATCTGTTCTAAATATCATTTCAGATTTTTCATAACATAAAATGTATTGAAAATAAAAATTATTAGAAAATATCGATAATCATATGAGTAGCTAAGCTATTTTCATGTTGTTGATAAGACTTTATAAATAAACCATTATCTGTCAAAATCAATGTACCGTGAATGATATAAATACCCTGGATCCATATATAATATAATTAACAGTGAACGATATTTGACTTTTATTATATATGAAATAGAAATTAATGTTTCACATATACATCACGAATGACAATTTCGTATAAACAGAAATGTAGAAATATTTATTTATTCGAATATTGGTTTTAATATACAAGACATATCAAATTGCATTTCTGTTGTCGGAACACTAAACATATCCCATTTATCAAACGTCAATACATTTCCTATCTACACATGCTTTGTTATAAATAAATAAATTAAAAATTAAAAACGTTTAAGAGCAAATTATTATTAATAATAATTCTAAACCATTGCATCAAGTATAAAAGGAACAAATACTTTCAAAAATACATAAAAGTCATAATGATGAATTATCTTTAATTAGTATTGGCTTTTTAATTCTGGATCAAAGCATCAGTTCTTGATCTTCGATTGAATTATTAAGTTTAAAAGCTTTTCCACAATAATGGCAATCACTATTAAATAGAAATATACAAGTTTCACTTTGATGTAATTTTTGAAAACATATTGGATTTTGGTAAAAGAAATTTATCGGTTGAAAAAGTGATTCCAATGTTTATATGAGAGCTAGTGAAGAAAAATGTTCAGATATTTCTGTGCACAGCATAGTAGCCGGTGGTGAAGACAATAGTATTTCAATTATAGGCTTGTAATTATCGAGAACAAATATTAATTCGATAATAGAAGTATAATAACAAGTATGATGTGAATGGACTCCTACGAACGTATTCAATATAAATAGATCGTATTTCAATGTCAGGTTTTAAAATTTTATAAAATACGATCTAAAAACGAATCTAAGAACTTCAAAAAACAAAAGTATATTTGATTAAATTATTCAATTAAACTAGATCGATCATTTATTTTATTTTAATATAAATCTATTTTCTATTTAAAATCATCATTTAAATATCAACGGTTTTAAAATTCCCATTTTCAAAATAAAATTATGCCTTTAAAATAACAGTTTCAAAATATTCCGAGAGTTGGAAAATTTCTTGTTTCTCCCATTAAAGTAAAAACGTTCGGTTGGTTATTTATAAAGAAACTATGTTTCATTAATGATGAATGTGAGATTATATATTATATATTACTTGATTATATAATTTATCTTTAATTTTTAACACGTTGACGGACACTTGTATCTATAACCGTCAATTTCGAACTTCATTTGTTCCTACTGTCCCTCAATGTGTTAAAATATGCTGTCGAAAAATTCATGAAATAATCTATATCTGAATCGTATCGATTTCATACGATTTAGAGCATACAGAAAAAGTAGATCGTGCTCTTTTTATTAATTTTCAATTTATTTTAGTAAGCTTTAAACATTTGGAGAACTCTAATCGATTGTAGAATATTTATCGTTAGTTTTGAGTCAGTTAGTTTAAAAACTATCAATATTTCTTGGTAAATTTCAGGTTGTTTCCAGTAGAATTTTTTTATTTTTATTAAATAATATTCTGTGATAATTTAACAATATTTTTGAATAAATTATCGGCCAAAGATTCGTACCTGTTGTGAGGATTGTTAAATGAATTATTTTTGAAAGATTTTAAAATCATATTTTTATAAAATGTTTATTTCCTTAAATAATTGTAATTTAAATATAATTTGGTTTCCTGAGTTTTCAGTTCGTTTTCAATGTATGTTTTAAAAAATAGTGTTTGGATTCGATTCTATGATGGCTTATGGCTTGAAAATATAAGACGAAGGAAAAAGATATAAAAAGACAATATAAAATTGAGAGAAGAAATAAAAAGTTTCACTTGGATAACAATTTACAGAATTCGATAGAGTTCATTAGGAATACATAGGAAATCAAAGATTTTAAAGAAAGAGAGATTCGTGAGAATTGTTAGTCGCGTACACGTCTTCGTTTTTCATATTTAATTCAGAAGACATGATTTCACCACACAAATAATATATTTTCTTAGTACATCAAATTTCAACAAATATTCGATTATTTTTAACATTCTTTTCAAATTCCAATTCACACATTTTAAAAATCACTTTTAAAATTTTTTATTAAAAGTATTTTTAACATCTTTTTTAAAATCAATTACAGAGATTACAGTAATGTTGTGAACAAAACCATTTCATAAATACGAGTTAATCGTGATCTTATTTGAATTATAAACCTCCCAAAGATTATGAATTATATTTGTAAGAATTTATAACATAAAAATATAATTTATAAAATATGTTATTCATTAAATTGGAAATCTCATTGAAGCAAAAGCTATATGATATATTTATATTTTATAAAATATTATTTAATTACATCCTATTATTAGCGAAACATAATGATATTTTTCAATAATTAATGCATAGGATGTTTTGAAATCAATTTATTTGGTCGAATGACCAAGTAGTGAGCAAATCTGGTTTCCAGCAATGGCTGCTGAAATTAGATTGGAAAAATTGAAGCAGATCATTGAGAGAAAAAATTATCGGTCGATCACAGCAAGGGAATAAAATTTAAATTAGTAAAACACAATGTTATCTCCCCGTTTTTTGAATATTAAGTAAGAGATAAAGCTTTTAGAAATTGAATCATGATGTTTTTCGTTGAACATTATTATTGAAATGAGTGTTATTTTGTTTTAAATTGTACTCTCAACGACCTAATTGAGTTTGTAAATTGGTGGTCATCTACAAATAGAAGGTTGTGTTAGTCACTGTAATATTTTTAAATTTGTTTTTGATAAATTTAAATTTGTTTTTGATAAATTACACAAAAAATAGAAATTATTTGATTATCAAATGTTTTATTAAAAAAAAATTCAATCTGATAAGAAAAAATATGAAATTCCCAATCCAATATTTGAGGTAAATTCATTATTGAGGAAATCGTTTCCATGGCATATTAAATTAACTTGTTAACTGATAATCATTCACTACCAATTTAATTTGTGTTTTGTCAAGATTGAAGAACAATTTCACTGGATGAATATCAAAGTCAATTTAAAATTCGTTGAAATTCAATCCCATCTAATTTCGAGCCAGATAAATCATTGAAATAATTGTAGTAATTAAATTAAAATAATTACTGATAATTATCATTTTTTGGTTGAGGAGTCAATTTCTAATTCCGTTGTTTCTCCCCAAATCGATTGAGTGATTTTATCGATCGTCAGAATGACTTTAAATTGTTTCACAGTTATTTATAGACGTAAATATCTCCTCAAATTATGGATTGAAATATGGAAAAAATAAGAAATTTTGTTAGAAATCATAATTTGGATTCGTTGGAACTAAAAGCTTTGCATTTTTCAGAAAATCATAGAAAGCACAAGGAACACAAATATATAATCTCAAAAACACCTGGAAAAGAACATTGACATCCATTTTTAATAAATTATTATATTATTATTTAATATAATCATTGATTTTTCACACCTTTTGAATACAATTTCGAACATTTGTGGATAAATGGTAGAAAAATATTGAGATTAAGTTCTTGGGTTAAAAAGTTCGAAATTCCGGCCAAACCAGAGAATCAGAGAAAGTGCATATCCAAAAATAAACGGTCGGCAGGATATCTAAACTTATTGAAAGGCATTGAATGTTCAGTAATCGATATGTAACATATAATTAAATATGTTTATCTATTATTTCTTTCACAGTTCTTCGGTCGAAAAACCAACAAATAGCTTTAAAAAACATTGACTCTTAAATTCATTCATAAAATAGTAGTCGTAAAAGTTTCGATAAAACGATGGGATTTATATCTCGATGATATACAAGGAAATCAAAGCAAACATTCCGAAATATTTGATCAGATAACATTCGGAAATGACAACACCAGACAGATCAGATCGAGCGAAAGTTGGTTTACCAATAAGAGTTCTAAAATGAACATAATTGTTCTTGTGAGTGACAGCTAATTATTGATGAAATTGAATCTATATGTGCATCAACAAATGAAGTAATTCAATCATATTTTATCGTTTATTTAAAATCAAATTGTTGTATATAGTGTTTCATTCCATCATATGTTACAAAAACAAGGCCAAACCGAACAGTCTGGAAAACAACTGATCCGATTTTGAAATAGAATCAATTGACAACTCGATAAAGCAATGATAAATAAACCAGTAGGTTACAAAGGAAAATATCAAAAGAAATGATTTGCACCGATCCATTAAATATCTCCTGTCACAAATTCTCATTAAATATAATCTTACGACAGTAAACACAGTGGAATTGCTGTAAATTCTTAGCCTGACTATTAATCTTTCTATATCCATCTGATGTCTCTATATTTTTTGTATTTATTTTCAGATTTTTTGAATAATGAATTTTTTCCTCGAAACTACATTAATCTAATTAACTGTAGTAAATTTCTGAAAGCAACAGTTTCACGATTT